>JAOQIF010000567.1:0-56567 GCA_026260285.1 Colletotrichum sansevieriae | reverse complement strand
GAAGACTTATTATCCTAGAAGAGGGATCCCTCTGCTATAAAATCCTAAAAAACTATTATAATACGCCTAGATTAGGGTATATAGGAGTAAATAAGATAGCTAAGCTAATCTTATAAAAGTTTTATTAGCTATATTTAATAGAGGATATATAGCAATATATCGCTAAGTGCCCGCGCTGCTAAGGGGTATGCATACTATAGCATAAGCTATACAAGCTACTATAAATACTAGAACTACTAATATACCTATTCTAATAGATTTCTTTAGACTTCTTAACCAGCTTGCTAGAAAGTTACTAAAATAATAGAGTTACTTATAATATAATTCTAGCAGTTATATGCTAGATACCTAAAGTAGTATAGTTCTTAGTAATAACTAAGCGACTAGACGCTGCAGGTTTAGCGAGGATCCTATATTAAGAGATTAAGTGCTAATATAGCACGCTAGAGGTTATTATTAGTAACTAAGATAAACTAATTACTAGCTAGTTCTAGCGAGACTAGACTAAGGCCTGAGATATAGAAGGGCATATCTCTACTGCATAGTATCTATAGATAGATAGTTAGACTAAAAGAATATACTAGACCTTAACTATATATCTTATAAAGTTTAGCGAAGGCTTATATAACTAATAGGTAATATAACTAGTTGAAGCCGAATTTTTATATAATAATAGTAAATATGCTACTATTAGTATATCCCTATTTGAGGCCCTTATAGGATACTACCCTCGAATAGTTAACTACTGCTTGCTAAATGTGGAGATAAGGACCTAAGGGGTTGATAAAAGGCTTAAGAAGCTAATAGAGGTTTGCTAAAGAATAGCTAAGACCTAGTAATATATAACTAAGGTATAAGCTAAGAATGCGAATATTAGAAGAAAAGTATAATTATATTATATTAGAGATATTATAAGACTCTTAATAAAGAACTTCTATTTCGCAAAGGGTTAGCAAAAGCTTGCTCTAAGATTTATTCCTATACTAGTTATAGAAGTTATAAGCTCTAATACCTATAGAGTATAATTCCTAGAGAAGTATAGTAGAGCATATAATATCTTCTCTATTACTCTACTTAAGCTATAGTATAGCTAAAAGCTTGCTAAGAGGTAGCTCCTAGACCTTGAAGAAGACCCTAAGGAATAGGAAGTTAAGGATATTATATTATAGAGGGAAGTGCTAATAAGCCCCCTATATTTAGTTAAATAGAAAGGCTAGCTAGTAGAATATAATACCTAGGAGCCTAAAGAATACTTAGCGAACGCTTTATAAATCCTCGCTAGATTTAAGAAATAGTAGCGCAAGTTATATTATAAGTAGGATAACGAGTAGTATAGATTAATAAGAAAAGTTAATTAACTATAAGATAGCTAAAATACTAAAGAGAAGAGCCCCCCCTATAAAAGCAATATAAACCCTATAGGTATCTAACCTTATATTACTATAGAAGTCTACTATACTCTCGCCGAAGTTCCGCTGGCACTACTACTCCTTATCGTTATTATTACCCTCGTTATTATTATTATTATCCTCGCTCTCCTCCTTAGAGCTATTGCTAGTAGTATTACTATTATTACTCTAATTATTGCTCTCTATAGTATTATCGGAGTTGCTATCCTCTATAGCTAAGGACTTATCCTCCTCGCTATTATAAACCTAGTATTACTAAGCTATTACTAAGGCGTTGCTAACCTTCTTCTAAGAATTTGGTTAAAGCGTAGGATTACTACTAATAACTTTAAAGATAGTAATAAGAGCTTAGTAGTAAGTATTATAAAGCATATAGGAACCTTAGACCTTTAAAGGCTCCTATAAAGGAAGTATAGATATATAGGTATCGCTCTTTAAAAGCTATATTATTAAGATATTAGCAAGCTTATTAAAAAAAGTAGCCTACTTAAAGATATAGGTCTTATTATATAAGTAAGTAGGGAGAGCATTATCGAGCTATATTATAATCTCCTTAACTAAAACCTTATCCTTAGCCTAGCGAGCTGCTTATAAATATATATTAGATTAATAAAAGGGCGAGACTAATTATAAGGTAAAACCTACCTCAAGCGAAACCTATAGATATGCCTAGGTATATAAAGCTATACTCTCCTTAATACTTATAGCGAGGAGCTAGTTCTTATAATTCTTAGAACTAAGCTTAAGACTAGCAGGGTTTACTAACTAGTTATAGAAATATTAGAAAAGCTCCTACCCCTGCTCTATAGCTATAAAGATATAGAAGATCTCGCGCTATTAATACTAGCTAGTAGCAATCGCGCGGATATAATGCTTAACCTAGTTCTAATAGAAACGAGTAATACTAATAAGATAAGTAGGAATCTAGAAATAGGAAAAGTTAGCCTATACCTCTACTAAACGATCGCTAAACTTACCCTGTAGTACTTAATACTGCGAACCTAGTATAACTTATATATATAATTACTATCATAGCAATAGGTATAGATAACCTAGGTATTCTTAGGGAGCTATAGCGCGTAACTAACGCAGGGTTCGCTACTACCCGCCTGATTATACTAACGGTTGCTACTACTAAGTTCGACCTCAGTAGGGCTATACTTAGCAAGGAGTTAGCTAATAAGGCTCTCGGCGCTTATAATATTTAAGGAAGTATTAAAAGATAGGGAGGGTCTATAAAGTCTTAATAAAGGGTTTAGATAATATAAAAGTAATTATTAAATAATATAGTATAATAAGGAGGGAAAAGAACTAACCCTGGGGCGGGAAAAAGCTATTATTTTATAGATAGCTAAAGAGACCTCGCCGAACTATTACAAAGGCAGATACGACTTCAGATAGCAAAGAATAGTAGTTACTCACTATAGCAGGTGCTACCTACTAGGAAATAAATATAGTAAATTAGTAATAATAGTTGCTATCTAACCTATTTAATAGCCTCGTAACGCGCCCGTTTAGAAGGGGGATAATAGGATAAAAAACGAAGTTATTATAAAGGTATAGTATAAGAAGGTGCTCGCTAGATAAAGAGCAAATAGCGGGAGAACTAAAACGAAGCTACTATTAGGATAACTACCCTCTTTTAAAAGGAAATAATAGGATAAAAAACGAAGTTATTATAAGAGCATAATATAAGAAAGTACTTGCTAAATAAAGGGCAAATAGCAGGAGAATAAAAATAAAGTTACTATAAAGATAACTACCTTTATTTAAAAGGAAACGATAGAATCCCTTTAGAATAGCCCGGATAGAGAGCATAAAAGGGCCTAAAAGGAGAGGAATTATAAGGAATAGGACTATAAGCCTAGCTATTATATCTATAACTCCAAGGGCTCTACTATCTTTTAGTAAATATTTAGCAAATAGTTACTACGCTAAATAATAATAGTAATAAGTAAAGGACTAGGGCCTACCCCGGATAGCTAAGAAGGATAATAATAGAGGGCTAACCTATAATACCTGATCTTATAGTAGGAACTATTATAATTAGAAGGGGGATAATTATAAGGGATTAGATACCTAGACTAGAGAAACCGGAGATACTTTAGCTAATATAAGCCGAAGGGATAGAGAGGTTTATAGGTCTAGGGTATAGAACCCTTATAGCAAAGACCTAGTGAATACTTACTAAAGGCTAGAAATAAAGGATCTTAGAGGAAATAAATAAAAGTAGCGTAATAATACTAATCCTATCTTTTAGGTGCTTCTGCTATTAGTTTGACCTGACCGTGGCTCTTAGCCCCTCGATACCTTTACAAGTTAGCTTATTAATTATATATAATACTAGCTTCCTTAATATTAATTAGCTAGCTAATAGTATTAAACCTCTCTAGAGTTACTAGTTTTAATATATAATATCTTATAATAACGATCTTAGCTTAGTACTAAGCTATATTAATACCTATAGGGTTATATAATTAGTTATTAATAAGTAAGGGTAAATAAATAAAGCTATATAGGGATAGGATAGTATTAAAGGTCTATACTAATAACGCTATAGCAATACTTATAATAGCTTACTACTAAGTTATAATAGCTCAAAAATATTATAATAAGAGTTCTTTAGCTTCCTAGATACCTATAATATATAAAACTTAATAGGTTTTAATAATAACCTCGGAGTAGGAGCTAGAACTAGCTTTATAATTAGAGCGGGTATAGTTATATATAAGCAGGGTTATTTCTTCTAGGTTCTGCTCTAATGCTAAACTAGGCTAAATATGCTAAATGTGGGCCTAGCATGGTTATCCCCTAAAACGGAATCTCCACCCCATTGGTCCTTGCCACGCACACTAATTGCTGGAACTGCGGGAGAATGAACGAGGTGGGTGAAAGACGCGCAGCGGCGGCGCTTCTGCGCGGCCAATGAGCTCAGTTGCGGGGCAAATATCTCGAAGCAGACGGAGGGGGAGGGGTCTTGGGATAGCAGCAGGTTGGAGAGGGGGAATGTGAGCCCAGAATCACAGATGCGGCGGCTGTGAGCTGGATGCGGTGGGATGATGACCGGGTGTGATGTGATTGGAATCGCGGGGTTGGCTATGTTGGGCGTGGTGGTCTTCGATGCGATCCCGCCCAGGCGCCTACCAGTCCGTTCGGCTTCACGAGGTGGTGATTCCCATCGGGATTCGAATTATACATAATTCGTCGTCGCCAACACCAACAAAACTCCCAGACTCGAACGTGAGGAGGGTGAAAATTCTCAATTGAATAACGCATGACATCTCATGGACGGAAGCTTGAGCGAATGCTCTTGAACCAAGCTGTTCAGCCAAGCTTGTCAGGCACGTTCACCGCCACGGCTTAACAGCGATGTCCTAGCCAGAAGGAGGCTTTGATCTTCTTAGTCCAGCCAGAGCCATGGCCGATTCTGACACTAGCGACGACCTCTTTACGCTATTCTTGAAAATGCCTCTATTCTGGAGGCTGTTCCCTGGGAGGATCGCCAGCTGTACCTTCGCAGACGCAGCTGTTTTATCCACTAAGTAGCTAGCAAACTTGCCGACTGCATAGAGTTCCTGGATTCTGGACGCAAATATGGGATGGCATTCCGTGCCGTAAACTTATGATCCGGGAAACGGCGCCTTCGATTGGCGACTAGGACGGCAGTTGGCTAAGTCCACGCTCTTTGGCAAAGTTACGGGGAAAAATCCCCATTCAATTGACCTGCGTTTCGTGAGGTCGTTAGCCTATCATCGATGAGATTCCGCGGTTGCCGAATTCGCCGGGAAGACCTGGCTGACCTGAGTGGTTTTCCATTCCGGGCTTCCTTGACGAGACACTGAGTCGACATTCATGGGGATAGCCACTTCTCAGGATTGCCGCCTTCTTTCAATCATTCACCCTGAACAAGTCCCGCTGCCCTCATTGAGCACTGACCTGTGAAGGTGAGCTGCCCGCTGCATCTCAGACAGTTGATCGCCGCCTCGCACCAATCCGATCGAGCTGCAACTCATACCAAGACCAGACGAAACGTTTGTGATCGACCGATAGTGAGATATCATCAGTGCTAAGACAAGGTTGCCAAAGCGCTGAGTAGCATTGCCCTGCTGAGGCCTCGCAGGGCAATGCCTTAACGTGAGCTGCTAACGTGGACAACTGCGGTGCTAGCCAGGTGATCATCCGCGGTGGAGAAAACGGACCGGACCCCGCTGGTGCACGAGACACGACAAGACGGGACGATTCCGTGTCTCTCGGACCATTGGCTCAGAAGGCGCTGACCGCTTGAACGTGAAACTCCATTAGAACCGGCTGATCGCCAAGCGCCAGTCAGGTATGTGGGCGAACAGCGCCGTAGAAGCTGCTGAGGGTCGGGGTGCCTTTGCTTGCTTGGGCCTGAAGACAGCTCCGAGCTGAACGCGGAAGAGTGGAAGGCAGCAGTAGCTTTCCAGGTATCTAAAAAGTGTGTTGTGAGCTTGAGGACCGAGCTGTCAGTTAAGCTTGCCTCAAGCCAGGATACCACGGGCGACATGATTCGAACACTGTACTATGCAGTATTTTCAATGCGGTACGAATACCCACTGAGAAAATCTCCCGTGGTTCTATGTTTCCATTTGCTGAGAGCTAGCTGCAGCTGAAAACTTTGACTGGTCGTCAGGAGTTGCATGTTTCGTCTGATTTGTTGGCGCGGAGACCGTCTTGTGGTGGATGACTGGGACTCCTGGGCCAATGGTGAGAAGATGCGAACCTCCATCTCCGAGAATCGGTAAAATATTCACATGGAAAAGAGACGACGAAACGGGGGACTACTTTGTCTTCTTTTTTTTTTTTTTTTTTTTTCCCACATGTTCCCTGTCACCCACACGACGGAGGGCGCCTCAGAGTTGGGGGCTAAGAGGGCGAGAGTTCGTACCTGCTTCCGATCTTCGTGTGGTCGCTGACACGCGACCTCATGTGGTGATGGCGATCTCATCACGAGTATAAGAGAGAGTGGGATGGCGGAAGAATATGGGATGCTACAGGCACATGTCCTCAGAGTCGAGTAGCCCTGAAAGTCGGACGGTTTGTGATATTGTGTGATGGGGGATGGGGGATGCAGCCAGCCAGTCTGGGACTCTTTATGGTCCGCGGCCGCCGTTACTGGTCGACTGTGACCCTGAAAACCCGCCTCTTGGATGCTTCTATCGCCGGTCGCCGTACGGATACGGATACACATTGGACGACAGCATTGGACGGAGGTCCTGCACATATGCCGGCGCCGGGTAGCGATCGAATTTTCCTGCGAGGGGAGCCAGGATCCACAGGGTTGTGTGGAAACCAGGCGGCCTCAATTGGTCACTACTGTGAGTAAAGAGAAGGTATCGGCCGCTTGCGAGTAAGGTAGATGCTGCTGCCAGCTTTCGAGATGCAAGGCAGAGGAAACACTCCATGGCGGATGCGGCCGGAAATTTACTAGGCTCAAGGAGTGTGTGGAAGCCCGTGATGGCCCTCTCCGAGGCAATGCTTGAGACAGGGCCGACGCACCGAACGAGAGGGTGTTGTGTTGATTCAAGATGGCGCTCCTTCGTTGGGCTTCAGTCGATGGCGCTCATCGTAGGAAGACGTCGACTTTTGTGACGGTGACGTTGTTCTGGAGCGATGGGGCAAGACAGACGATGGGCGGGCAAAGTTGTGGTTCTTCTGCCCCTTCTGGGCCCTGCAGCTAAGGATGGGGTGTGGGCTGTTGTCGCTGATTAGCCCAGAGTAAGGTGACTACGGCCACAGAGGACGGCCATGTGTCGAACGTCGAGGGCGTTGCGGCGTCTTGTTGTTGCGCGTTCCCGGCGGGAAGCAACAAATACTAGGCGATGGCATCGGCTAGCCTCGTAATGGCATATCGACCCGGGGATAGGGCATCCATGACTTTGTTGGCGGCGTTTCTTTGGCTGTGTTCGGCGAGATTGGTATCATTGTTAAGGGGCTGGCCGGCCATAAGCATGTTTTGACCGTCATCTTGGATGTTGGTAGCCATCGGCATTGGGCTCCATCCCAGCATTTGTCTTGGTCTTGTGCTTTTCTGGAAGACGACGGATTGGGCATTGAATTCGGAAATGTTCATTGTCATATCATAATCCATGGCCAAAACGGTTTGGGGTGGGCGTGGTGGTCTTGGTGGTGAATTGTTGACGGTACCTGTTGGGCTTGGCTTTTTTGACAGTTGCCGCCCTGGGAGCTTCCTGGAAGAGCATGGACATCTCCCGAGAAGCCTTACCTAAGCATTCGATGGAAGTACCTTTATATCATTCATGGAAAGTCAGGACACACTGAAGGCACGGAGACGGAGGACGGGAATCCACCTGCCCGCCTACACCTCTCCCGGGGTTTCAAATGTTAGCGTGTGAATTGCCCCAGGATACTATACCCAAACGGCGCAAGATTAACGTAGTACTAGTACTTTTAAATCAGTATTATTTATCTAGCATGTTTAGTAGCTAATACTACTACTACCTGACTTGCTGGTAATCGGTGGACCTAGCGAGGTCGCTATGCGGGTAGGTAGGTATTGGGGTTGGTGGTAGTGGGAAAAAATCCGCCCTCTCTTTCGGCGTTAGTAGGTGGGCTTCGGCTTTTATATTGGAAGTCACTTTCCTTAGAATCCCTTAGAAATCGGGCGAAAATAACAGAGTTGTGACTTTAGCAAAAAAACCCGGTTGTGAGATGGGGACTAGTGGGGCAATTCACTGCGCTAACATTTGAAACCCCGGGAGAGGTGTAGCCCGCTTTTATCGCAAACGTTCGTCAAACATGGTCTTCGTTCACCGATGGCTCCGGGCAGAAGACAGGCGTGCCCGGGGCATTACCTCAGCAACGGCTGATGGATACGTTTGAAATCGCGTCTCTGCGCTGCCAAATATGGCTTGCTTCTTGGGGGGGTAATGTGAGGTAATGTAATGTAATGAATTGGGCAATAACAAGCGCATGACTGAGAATTAGGCTTATTTCCAGCCAGAGTCACGAAGAGGGTCAAACATTTGCTGATTCAACCGTGAGTTACCTATACCTAGGGAGTTTAGCATCCCGAAAGACTCCGACCTGATCGTTGCTCTCGCCGGGGTATCTTGAGGAACACAGCCCAATGTTGGCTCACGACGGACTGCCTGCACTTGATGAACTCCACTACGTCCTCAGCTAGCAGGCTTGCTGGGCGCTTGGTCACGTTAGACTCGGATAGAATAGCATGAGGTGGCTACTGCATGTTGGACACAATAACACGGCCTAGGAGGGTACCTAATGAAGGGCGGTGCGGTGCACAGGAAACGGAACGTCTTGCTGCCAGGTTATTGCTTGAGAGAAAGGGAAATGTTTCTAAGGGGCTTTTGCCACTGAAGAAAAAGGACGAACAGGAGACGGGATGGCCGCTAGCACGGGAAAGAATGAGGCTTTCAGAGGCATCCTTGTATATGGAACGTGGCCATCGCCTCCCTGCCCCTCACAAGACAAAGTATCCACGACCTTACGTAGAAAGCGGCCAACTGCACCAATCGTCATCGGCCACCTTACCTCTCCCTCCCTCATTGGCAGGCCCCTTCCGTCCAGCTGCTGGTTTAGTCACTCTCACTTTGAAGAGAATTTGTAGCGCAGCTTTTCGCGGGTACAACCACATATTCAGCACCACAGCATCGCAATCGGCTCCAATCAAGAAAGTCATTTTCGCCCCTCTTAAGAAAAGTTCGAGAAAATGGCTCTCGTCTTTCCTGCAAACCGAATCTCCGTCGCGCCCGGAGACATGGCGAGAAAAGGAGACGCAGACATTGATTCACTTAGCGTCACATTCGCCTCATAACAGATGATTCCTTCAGCCGGCGAACTGAGGCGCGGCTTGGATGTCGTCGTCGCAGGCGTCGTCGTCTGTCCCTCTTGGCTCTTGGGCGAGTGCAGTGACTCTTTACCCGCCTTGTCGAAGCCGTATCTTGGGACCTGAAAGATCCCGGCACTGCGACGCCCCCGCGGACACGAAGTTGTACATCTCGTACCGCAGACGAGGGGCAAGGTCGACTCGTCGCTCGGCGCATCTCCAACAAGTAACCCCGGCCGGTCCCTTCACCGTACCCGCGACCGCCGCTTCGGCAGGAGTCCATGTGCCGTCCCTGTCGCCCATAGCCTGAAGCGTCTCGCACGCCGCCTTTCTCGAGGCAAGAGAACGACAGGACGAGAACCGAACCAGAGTCTCCCTGACAACGCGGGACTTTGTCAGTGAAGACACGAGAGATCCCAAGAAAAGACCACAAAATACCCCAGGTCCCAGGGGTCTCGCATACGTCAGTTGGGCCCTTGCAAGCTTGCGCATCTCACCTCAGTCCCGCCGAGGTTTAGTCATTCGCTGTCTAATCCGCCTGCTGCTGCTCGCGCCGCCGTTTGCAGCAAGCCAAAGTAACCTGCTTTGCCGCGCTCTTTTCGGCGAAGGTGGATGTACCCCCCGGCATGGGTCGGACAGACAGAGAATCGACATGTCCGAGGCGGTGGAAGCGGAGAGAAGGCCACAGACGAAGGTCGTTGACGCTGGACGGACGCTGAGCAAGACAGCGTGACCGGTGACACGACGGGTGCGACGGTTCCTTCAATGCTGATCTGTCCATGATAAGAATAGAGAGGACGAACAGAGTGGAGGCACTGCCAAAATCAAGAGTCTAGATGCTTTCTAAGGTTCCCCAAGTCTAAATCGCCTGGGCAAACGTAACACCGACATTTCACAGCCAAAAGTCACTTCTATCAACTATCATCGACGACTCGGCTAAGGCTAAAGCTAAGGCTACGCGCTAGCCATCACCTCACGTTTCCTCACGTTCATCCGCCCCTCCAAGCCCCTCCGAACGAGTCTACGAAAAGACGTAGGATCCTCATCCAGCCCCCGTCATCATCAGCCAAGAACACAACCGTCTCACAAGGTTACAAGCTCCCCTATCGCTCCCGTTCGTACTGCCAAATGGCGCCCGTCATCAGCGGTCTTTCTTCGTTACGACAGCCCTGAAGAGCAGCCTTCAAAGGTTGACCATACCTCCTAAAGAGGAAGGACTGGCAAGTTGTATAATCCAATAACCAGGCAGTCGCGTTGAGGGAAGGCAAAAAGTACCGTTCTTCAGGTAAGGATGTCGCCTTAACTTGGGCTCCAATATGTCGTGTCGTGTCATTGGAGTGAAGATGTGAACGGAGGGTACCCAGGCACCTGACAGCTTCATCAGTCAATCAGTCTCAGTGGTTCAAGGTTCCCCCTCGGCGACAGAAACAGACAGGCGTTCCACCGCCCATCATCCGTCCCGTTGAAACGGACGAGGAAGAAAAAAACGAATTGGAGCCAAGAAGAATCCACTTCGTACCGTTCAAACTTCAACAATGTATCCCAGCACTAGTCCCTATCTAGCCAGTCATCCTGAGTGCTGAGTGGTCATCCATGCGTTGCAGACCCTGCTTCGTCAGACCCAACCACTAGCCTCCTCCCGTGACGTCTTTCCCTTAGTCCCCGTTGTCAGTAGGTACGTACCCCACCTCCAGCCTGAACCCAAGTACCTAGGTACCCTAGGTAGCAGCGCACCCATGAAGATACGTATCTTCCTCTCACTGACTGCCAAGTCTGGCCGCAGCAGCAGCCATCACCCACGCCTGACGCCAGAGCAGTCCCGTCCACGCCCGTCAGTATGCTTCCACGTCCTGACCGGAGCAGACCCACGAAGTTGGACCCACACCACGCCCCCCAGGCTCCACGCTGCGTGCTGGGCGTCGCTCAATCACTCACTCTCGACTGCGGTGGTGGGCGGATACCGCATCAATTGTGCCCCCCAAAAAGGAGACGGGACCAGGAACCAAATCAACTCACGCCTTGCGCGCGCCCCTGTATCCAGTTCGCACCACTCGCTCGCTCATAATTAGTCGGACGGCATCAGATTCAACTGTCAGTTTGGTTTCCCCCTCTTTCTGTTGGTCTCTCCCGTCGCTTCTCGCGAGCATCATAATATCAACCCACCAAGAACAACAAACTCCACCTTTCCCTCTCTTCTCGCTGGCTGCTCGTTGTCGAGGGAAACTCGAAAGAGACAGAGCCACGACCCACGATCGTCGCCCTACAGCTTGCCCAGCTCTACTCCTTCTCTTTGCCATCTCGCCTCCATTCGCCTCTCTTACTTGATCTGTACTCCACCGCCTTACCGACCTCCTGACGCCTCCATCTCTCTCACAACAACCAATACCGATATACCTCAACAACTCGCCTCATCGGACAGTACATTCGTCTCTTTTGCCCACCTTCACTTCACTCCACGCTACATACTACCGCCTTATTTGTTTGCCTTGTTGCTACCCAAAGCCCTTAAGCTTCCATTCCCTCCACATTCCATCCCTCGAATTCCTCCCACTCAACGGATCGCCATCCTGACGCCGGGCACCGCCGCCCCCAAATTCCAACGCACACACCTGCATTCTGCAACAAACAACCTCATTTCCCCCCCAGCCTCTACTGCCTAATCACCACCGCCTCAATGAAGCAATAGCCTCGCCGTCCGCCCAGACACCCACACTGCGAGCGACACCTCGCGGTATCCACGTCACGTCAGCTATCTTTTTTGACCAAACCATTGCCCCCCTGGACGCCGTCGAGCTGGATTCACGAGCCCCCCAAATACCGCAACGCCAACAGCGCCAACAGACGCCTCGCTCAACATGTCTTCGTTGCCTCCTGATCCGTACAAGATTCTAGGCGTCTCTAAGGATGCGCAACTCCCCGAGATCCGATCCGCCCATCGAAAGCTGGTCCTCAAGTGCCATCCCGACAAGGTCCAGGATCCGACCCTCAAGGCCGCAAAGCAGGATGAGTTCCAAAAGGTTCAGCAGGCCTACGAACTGCTGAGCGACGAGAATGAACGGCTGAAGTATGACGACAACGTCAAGCTAGCCGAACTTCGCAAGGAGATGGCTGCCAAGGGCGTATCTGCGAACAGCTCCGCGTCCCGCGCGCCGAGACCCCATTACGATGTCAACATTCGCACCGCCGAACCACGAGCGGATACCTTCAAGGCGTCGTCTTCATACCGGGCGCCCGCCGGAGCCAAGATGTACTCTCAATCTACACAGAACTCCCGGTCTTATGACGACGATCTCCATCACCGAGCGAATTCCATCTTTGAGGAGCCTCGGGCAGCGCGTCGGCCCACGAGCTACGAGAAGGCGTACGAGAAAACGATTCGTCAAGAAGAGGAGAGAGAACGCAGCGAGCGCGAACGTGAGCGCGAGCGCGAGCGCAGACGCAGGAAAGACGAAGACAGGGAAAGAGAACGTGACGAAGCATTCCGCGCTCTTGAACGCAAGGAAAGGGAGAAGGCGATTGCTGCCGCAGAAAAGGAACGAGAACGCATCGCTGAGAAGAAGGCGCTTGAGAAAGCTGCCAGAAGGGCTGCCGCAGACAAGGAGGCTCGCAAGCAGCAACGCAAGGCTGAGAAGGATGCTCTAGAGAGAGCCGAGCGTGACAAAGAGCGAAAGCAAGCCTCAGCGGACAAGGCACGCAGAAAGGCCTACGTCGAGCCATATGGTGCCGACGAGACGTATGTTGCCAAGGAAAAAAAGTCAAGCAAGAAGACCAAAGAGGAGGATAAGCGGTCCCGCTCAAATCCTCGAGACTCGATACGAGAGGAAATGCCCCCGCCTCCTCCGCCTCCTGCGATCCCCGTCGATCTTACAAAGGTAAAGATCTCGGAAAACATGATGACAGCTGCCGCCTACATGGAGAAATCCCGCAAAGGAGCGCCTGGTTTGAGTCGAGCCCAAACATTTGCTGGTTTTGAGCCCCCAATGGCAGCTCCGACGCCCCCGGCCGCAGCACCCTTCGTGGCTCCCCCACCGCCTGTGCCGACCAGTGATGAGGACGTTCGCCGATCAAAGTCTAGACGGTCCTCGGAGTCGAAGCGCGAGAAGTCGAGCCACAAAAAGTCCCCTGCTAAAGAATCACACTACCCGCAAGTCGTCGAGGCTTCACCCACGGCGCGCCCTATCCACCAGTTCTCATCTACGCACTCGTCTCCTATGGGTAACTCACCGCCCAAGAACCTCGGCAGGGCCACCACTTTCGATGCCTCGTACGTCCGCCCACCGCCGGGTCCTGCCAGGGCCCAGACATTCCACTACGGCATCGAGACCGATTCCCGAGGCCGCAACCGCTCGAGACTGCAACCGCAGACTTACAGCGAGGATTCGGAGTCTGAGGATGATCCTCGCCCTCGCAGGAGTCATCGCCACAGATTCGAAGAGCCCATTCCTCTCGACTACGGTCCGCGATCAACAACGTATACCGTCAGTGGTACGCGAGCTGTGCCGGTTCATGTTGACTCCTACTACCGGGACGAGTCGCCAACTCGCAAGTACTACGATGCTCGTCCTCCCCTTGCCCGGGAAGCGAGCGCCTACTCCGGCGCTTTCCCGAAGGTCAAGACCTCCGCCCGATATGGCTACGAGGACGTTCAGTACGGCAACATTCCTCACAGAACTCGAGATACCGAGTTCGCATACTAGTCATCGCGGCTGGCAGGGTTGCCAACCTCTCAACTCTGCACCGCCGTCTCCGCGAGGAGAGTCAGATCGTCCCGCAGAAATGTGTCGAAGTCGATCCTCTCCCGCGTGTTCCATGACGTCGGTTGCTATTTATCTATTTCATTTTCCTGCTGTTTTTAACCGTTATGTTCCGGGTTCTGATTCTCTGGTTTCGTGCTGATATTAGGGGGAACGTCAACAAAGAAGCAAATACATACAGTAACGACTACCGATCTGTCTTATTTTTTGATATCAAATGTTGGAAGAGGGCTGTTGAAAAGCCCCATATTATGGCGCTTGGGAAGGGGCGCATGATGGAAACGAAAGGCCGCTTGATACATCGGCTGTTGGCACTTATGGAGCGAGACGTGCTGAGTGGCAGATGGTTGCCTGAAGGATGGGAAGTGTTCATGATGTGGACGGCGGAGCGGGGGCGGAGGAGACTTCGAGAGTCGTTTTGGGTTGTCATGCGCCTACGTCGTGAGCCAACCCAAGACAAGGCGTTCTATGCCGAGCCATTCGAATTCGGAGCCGCCCTCCGTGTCTGATTCACAACCACGACCACGTCCAAAGCCGACGACTGTCAGCCGTTCACGCAACGGGGACTGTTTCGGGACAGTCCTGGGTTTCTCACAGAAGTTTGTTGTACGCTGGAGTCTTGACGATACACACATGCATGCATTGGAATGGCGACAAATATTCTCTCATGAGTCGGGTTTCTTTTTACTCAGGTTTACTTTAACCTACCTAACGAAGCTAAAGATTTGCTCTTATCTCAAATTTGGCTTTTTTTTTTGCGCTCGCTTTCATTCGCTTTATGGAGTTGAGGACGGGGAGATACCACGCTCGTTTTTTTCCCGTAGGCCCAGTTGCGAAGAGGGGAACATGGACTCGGATGATGGCGGATCTGAGGTAGAAGAGAGGAATTCGTCATACCAGTTTCAATAGGTTGCATACCTTAGAGACGAAAGGGCATATTGGATGGCTTCAGGGGTCCCAGGTAGAAAGAAGTCAACAAACACTTTTGTGTGATTGTCTCAACTCTGGGCTTGAATTTTGAAGGTGTCAAGCGTACTACGTTATGGGGTCGATCGAATTGCCCTGTGCCTCATACACATCAGCCAAAGTCTACCATTGCAGCTTTATCCGTTGCACAGATCCAGCTCACCCAGACGGCCCTCATACTTGTCCGGAATCAGACCACAGGGTGGGCATACGGGAGGTTCGTTTGCCAAGTCGTTTGGCTCATTACTGGAGACAAGATGACGGACCATAGGGAAGACGAGAAGTGATTTGCCAGCTAACCAGGGACGGTCATCAGAGAATCTGAAAGCTTGTTTTCGCGGTCGAGGCTGGGGTTCGAAGTCGTCGAACCGACAGAACCTCGGGAACCACTGCACCGAAACCTATCCTTGTTCCAATACTACCAACCTAGAAACCAACAAGCAGCGCAAAAAGCTTGCTGTGCGAATCGACAAAGATCCAAATAACCGGTAGGCGTAGTTTAATGCCTGCCTCCAGGCCCGCTCCACCTTACGAAGTCGTCTGTCAGCTCAAGTCTCAATGACCGTCTTCACTCACGATATCCATCCAGGCTTCTTTTGCTATTCTCACCTCCTTGTTAGCATGTCTTCAGCCGGCCGTTCCATCACAACCACGCTGCCTAGAACATCCCGACACGCGAGATCGACACGCCGAGACCGCTTCCCCCGTCCACTAGCACACCACCATGTCCGCCACAACTTCAGCCGCTCAATGGCCGACGTCAAGCATACCCGAGAGCCTGTCGATCCCAACAAAACATCACCTACGTTCGTCATCCCTGGGACACAACACCTCGGAGCCGTGGATGACGACCTGTTTGCGGCGCCAGTCCGGTCCCGCGTCGCGGACGACTGCTAGGAGCGGTGACGAGGGTTCCCGAGACGTTTCGCGAAGGACGACGAGGACCCGGATAGGATCATGCGCGCCTTTCATGAGCTGTCTCCGAGGCAACTCGCGCAATCTTACAACGTCAAATGCGATGCGGGGCCGCGCTGCTGCTACTGTGGCGCCAAGGGGATCCGTTTGCGGCCGTGGGCGTGGCTTTGGTAACGATCGCGGCTTGTACGGCGGCTTTGGTGGTTGGGTCTCGAGGAATGGACGGGCGTGAGGTGGTGAGGCGTGGGAAGCGACACTGATGCGGAGGCAGTGAGAGCTTTGGAGCTCTCTATGGAACGGGGGGTGCGGACGATGGTTTTTTACATCATTCACATACTCGAGTGGAGGGGTCGACATCAGAAAGCTTAGGTAGGCTCGAGTTAGGTAATTGGCGGTAGGATGGTATGAGATGTAAAGTTTGTGATTCGCATTGTGTAAGGATGCACTTGAAGAAGAATACTTTCCTGCGGCATATAGGATCTTGACATGGCGGGAGGTGGGGATGAGGACTCCGGAGAGTTTTCCAGGAGTGCATCTAGTTTATAATACATGTATTCATGAGTTGAGTTACACCAACGGCGAAATAGAACAGTGAGAACATGAACAATTGAACGAAGAGATTGACGCGAGCCATAACGAGGTAGACAATAAGGACATCGTCAGTGTTAGCAAGTGTCTGGAATGCAAAGACCGAATGATAAGTAGATTTGAGTACAGCCAAGCGCTTTCCTTTGGCCAAACATGAGGTCTTCCTCATCACCGAAATAATGTCATGGTCCCATGGAAATGCAGATGAGAATGCTGCGATGAATGCAGGCGCAATACTGAGGAGAGGGCGCAACTAAAGATGATGTGTCCAGAAGGCACAATCTCACTGGGAGCAAGCGCGATAGGGGGAATACGTGTCCAAAGACATCAGATGTTGTGGGGTATAAGTTCTATCTAGGTAGGAACGCCAAAAATGAGATCCGGAGATCGCCGCCCCTCGGACAGGTTGTTAATAATACAGGGTGGGTGATAGTCGTACATATTCCGAGCCACACAACCTTGTGACTTCGGATCGAGAACTGACGAGATAATACAAGTGGGTAATGAGAAAGACAATGCTGTGCTATGCTGTTGCTCTTAGACCAAGACGTAGAGGGCGCAGATCTGGCTGGAGTTAGCTAAAGATCGATGCTGTTCGGAAGTTCAAACGTACCATGCTAAGTCCCATGACCATGGAACACCAAAAGCAGACGTTGTTAAGCGTCTTCTTCCCGCGCACCCACTTGGTGCGCTGGATCATCACGATAGGTAGCTGCAACATTTGGCAGACAAATCCGTACCCGCGTATCTTCTTCGTGATGCAGGCCATGACGATCTCGTGACCGACGGCGGAGATCAGAAAGGTGATGACGGTTGCGGGGAAGCGGCCGATGTGAGGGCGACTCGCGCTGTAGACGTGGCGCCGCAGGAAGCTGTACACGGGAATGTTCCACTCGCGCGAGAACTCCATCCAGTCGGTCGAGTTCCACCAGTCGGAGTAGAAGTGGCGGTCGGCGAAGTGAGTGAGCTCCGCGAAAGCGCCCAGCGCGTACTCGAAAATGACGAGGAAGACCAGGAGGAAGGTTAGCATGAAGGGGAAGAGGAGCCACGAAATGCTCTCTGCAAGGATGAGCAGCGCTTCGGAGACGGGAGGAGCCGGTGTCGCGTTGAGACGAAGGGAGGCGTCGGTCAGGATTGGGAGAATGAACTCTTCGGAGATGACGGTGAGGAGAGAGATGCAGCCGAAGACTGCGACAATCTTGGAGATGAGGTTCTGCCAGTCAATGCGAGCCGTGCGGGGGTACTCGAGCTCGTAGCAAAGCGTCGGGCAGAGGAGGTAGTCCAAGTAGTTGGACCAGGTCAGGTTACGAGGATACGCAATGTTGCCCATCGGCGAGGTGAGCTCTTGAGCGAGGTCCTCGCGAAGCTGGTCGATTTCGTCCGAGGTGGAGTCATCATCAGAGCTCGAAGCCTTGGGATCGCGGTGCTTGGGGCTGCTGACGTTACCCATGGGGTTATCGGGAGTCGGGTACAGGTAGACGGGGTCCTTGGAGGCAGTGGAAGGGTTGTCAAGATCGCGCAGGCGCTTTTCCGTCTCGCTCAGATGTCCGTTGTAGAAGGCCCAGCTGTGCGTCTTCATCAGCAGAACCATGGTGTGCAGGAGCAGGAATACCTGCGACGTCCATGTCCACTCGAGCACGAAAGGAACCGCGATCCAGAAGGCAAGCCATACGACCTGGTATATGCTCTGGACGGCCATGCCCCCATTCTTCCAAGTGAATGCGCTGTTGGCGGGGGCGGCGCGCCAGATTCGGTGAAGGGGTAGAGACACCAGGGTGCTGGCGACCATGAGGAAGTCGGCGATAGCCAAGTGCCAGATCTTGATGGTGAAGAGCGTCCAGATCTGAACTCGCATGGGGTATCCCGTATCTTTGATGTTGCGCAACATGGTCGTGATGGTCATGATGGCTAGGCCGATCCAGAAGAGATTGAAGAAGCCATGGAAGTCGCTATAGTCCGAGTTCGGGTCGAGGTGGGAGACTCTGCTCGCGAACTCGATCGTGGGAAAGATTCGCCGCCTCTGCTCCGCGCGAGCCTGCTTTCGCGCCGAGGACATGGACTTGACGGAGGGGAGCGCATCGGCAGGGACGGGTGTCGAGCGGCCACTGTGACGATAGTATCAGTAAATGGTTGACTTGGCGCAAGCAAAGGGGAAGGCCGCGTTTACCTTGTTGTGCCGCTCGTCTGGCCTGTCTCTGACATCGGGGTCATGCCATTGGGCTCGCTGATGGAGGTGTTGCTAACCGTCCTAGCCAGCTGGGAGTGTTGTGGCTTCTTCGGTCTCGGTCGGAGGACATGATCGTGGGTGCCGCCGTTGGGCGCAGCCGCTGTTGACGACATGGTGTCCGGATTCTTCGGAATAATCTTGGAGCCGCGGAAGGAGCTCACGCCGGTTTTCAGTCGGAGAAAGCTCAAGTGTTATTATTGACGCCGGCGCAGTACTGTCGCGAGGTGCGTGCAATATAGTTGGGCAATACGGTACGGTACGATAGATCGGATGCGTACGCGACCGTGGCGGGCAATCGGACGAGGAGGAGGAGAAGGAGGAGGGGGGGGGGGGTGTGATGATGCAAGCGGCGGGCGTGATTCAACGGGATGCGCGCCCGGCCGACGGGGACTTTTTTTAAGGGTTGTCGGGAAAAGGAGAGACGGAGGAGGCAGGGACTGTCTCAGGGTTGCAGTTCAGGGGTCGCCATTTCTCCTCGGGTATTGTCCGCGTATATGAGGCGAGGAATCCGAATCTCCAGCTGTAATAAATCTGGGAACGCGGGCGACGCAAGGAGCTCTGGATGCCCCTCCACTTGTTATTTGAAGGCCCGGGCTGGTTTGGGGGTCAGGCCGCACTGGGGTCAGAGGTCAGCGCCCACCCCAAATTGCCGTGAAGAGCGTCGCCCCCAATAGGCAGAAGGAGCACTCTTGCACTCTGGCACTGCAATTATGCCGACAGTTCGCGCTTTGCGGTCGCCTTTACGTCATTCCACGTGATGATAGAAGGTGGGTGGAACTTGATGTCGGTTCCTAGCCAATCAAAACAACGGAGACTCATCAGGGCCCGGAGGGAAGAGCCTCGCCGGCGATCTAGACATTTGTAAATTCGCCCGGAATCCGTGGCTCTCTCCACCGCCTGTCTGCCTTCTTCGGCTCCGTGAAGGCGGCGAGCTCACGTCAACTGCACCTCTCTTGGAGACTGCATCTCAGTCCGCATCCCATTTTGGCCTCGATTGTAGCTAAGTTGCGTCGAGAGGTGGTATCTGAGATGCAGACTTACGCCCAGTTTCCACGCTGCGAAGGAATCTGTCTGTCTCGCCGGCTCAGCGTCCGTCACCTGGATTCGGAGAAGCGGCCCCGGGTAGCGCCTTACAAGGCTTAGGCTACACAGCCAGGCCGGTGTTACGCAATCCTTCCATGAGCTTTTAATGTCGGTGCCTGGTCCCGTTAACGTCTCTGAGTGGTCAAAGTTGCGATCAGCACCAGCAGTACGTGTTAGTGCCGACGTCAGCATCCAAATCTGAGCTCTCTCCACCGGTGTCAACCTTTAAAGCTTTGGCATTGCCACTTCGCCCATTCGGTGCTCCCACTCTCGAGTTGCCCAGTTGCCTCTTCGTCTGTCGGGGAGTAATGGCTTGAGACGTTGCCGGCTTTGCACTGCTCTACGAGAGGAATGAGTTCACGTTTTTATTTGGGCTTATCCGCTTAGTTGTACTTTTGCATCCCTACCGGGACGAGTGAATACCCTAGTGACGACCGAAGTATTTCGAGTACCACTGAACACGGATATTCTATGGATGTATTCCTCGTCTAAACGTTGTCGTTCCTTTAACACATCATTTTGACAGACAGCACGTTGGCCACGACGGTGCTATTCGTGCAAGGCGACTCTCCAAGGGCATACTTCATTGAAGCATCTTCTAGACAGGCAGATCGAGAGTGTTTTGCTGAGGGACGTCACCTACGAACTCCTGGAGTCTATTGTTGCCTATAGCCTCGGATGCTAAGACACATTTCAGTTGGCTAGAGCCCGCCTTTGATGCAGCATCACCACTCGTAAAAGCCGGAGTATAACCAGACCTTGAATTGCGACAACGTTCGAAGCAAATTTTCTATTATGAACCGGACTGCCAATCGAGAGCAATGATGAAGTATGATGCCATAGCTTAGATACTTCGTACAGAATCTACTTTCATATCGTGAGTCGTTGAAGTCTTTCAACAGGTTGGCATGCTTTATGCGACCCTGAATTGAGGTAGAGGTATGGAGCTGTCCATCCCCGTTTCCTAACTCAGCTACAGGAGGTCGAAGTTCGTGTCAATGGGATCAATTTGGTGTCACAAGATGGACCCCACAGCCCCATGAAGAGTCTGGACATATTGGGAGAGACGCTCATTCAGACATGTCGACACTCGGGGCCTATCTGGGGCATCATATTGTTCTCGTGCCTGGGTCTTACTCGGCCCTTGGTCACTAGATAGCGTGTGGGCGCACTCGTCTATGCCCATGACCTCAATACGTTTGCCAGGTCGGTCTGTAGCTGAGCTACGGAGACCTGCTATACGAGTACGCATGAGGCTGGGAACATGGGAACACAGAAATCACAGGCGATTAATTTGGCGGCTCTCAATAGAGACTGATTGAGTTCCTGGCTGTGATAGCAGTTAATTCTTGGAGTAACGGTAACCACCTGCGTACGTTGCTTGAGCCAACACTCCACTAAACCTTTCTATCGCCATTCAACGTCTAGGATTTCCAACAACTTTAGAGAAGAAAGCATTCTCATTTTTGACACACGCTGGTACCGTGAAGTATGAGCCACTTGGCTCATGGATATAAGATATTGTTTCCACACAAACCATCTGGGATCTGGCAGGGTTATGAGCAGTTGGGACAAACGGAAGTGCTTAAACATCAATCCTCTGACGAAATCTCAGCTCACCGTCAAAAATTCTTGGGTTTTTTGGGGCTAGTAGGATGAGCCCAGGAGTCACAATGACAGCAAGAGCAACCCAGTAGCACTGACTTTGGCCAGTTGCGTCGTCACTTTTCGGATATCCAGTCGCAGGGCAGGAGCGACCTTAGAAGGGCAGTTAGGAGTGCCTTCCCTAATCCATCCGCAACTTCCATCCTGTAAGGCAGCAAGGGCTGCCTTCAACACTCTTGTAGCTACCTCTTTCTTCTTTCCTTTTGGTCATCATCTTCACCCGAGTTTTCTGCTTAACATTGGACATCAGTTTGACCTAGGACCGAAGGACCCATTGCAGGCAACAACTCACGTCCCTTGTCGCGCCGACTCATCTGACAGAACGTACACCTCCGTCGAGGATCAGACGCCTGAGACGATGACAGCGCACCCAACCCGCTGGCGGACTAGAAACTGTCAACATGCGGACGCCCATACGTCGATACTCCTCATGGGCGCAAGAGCCAACTCAGCATCTCCCTCGGAGACCATCTCTGAGGACGTCTTGTACCAATGACCCTGAGTCAACCGATCGTACACCACCACAGCCTTGGCCGCGTGGGCTTCGGTACATAGCGGCAGCAGACGTGCTCCCTTTGAAGCTCGAAGCCGTTACTACATCGAAAAGGACAAAACTTCCCTAAGCCTTTGGTCTTTCGGATATGTGCCCCCCAGAGTCCAGACAATGCGGACTGATGTTCTGCTTGTTCGGTAGAGTCTGCAACACCCCTGGAGCAAGACTTTACCGGCAAGACTATCATCGTGTTCTCTCAGTCAATATTCGTACTGCATCTTGGTTGCAAAGCTGCACCTCGTCATACACAATACACTGCACGTTACCACGAACGGCTCAGGGGTGACATCGGACTTGCAGGCGAACCACAACCCCGGATTATCTTCAAGCTAGGGCATGTCAAGATCGGCAGTCCACTGACATCCGTGCATAGCCGTTCTCAAACGAAGTGTTCACTGATTATGCCTCTTAGGGGTATCAACAGCACCTGTCAGACGCTTGGTGGCCGGGGTGTCCCGCTCGCATTCCTCATCAGCACAAGCATCCGCTTCAACGCAACAGCTTCGGGAGTGTCCCGGCAGCCGGCAGGTATTGCTTCTCTATTGGGCACTGGAGGATATCACTGGCAGTCTGGGTGAAGCTGTCATGAACGCCATCCTCGCGGCTAGTATAGGTCTTTGGCAGCGATGGGGACTTGACCAAAGTACCCCAACTACCTTCCCAAACGAAACATGGTGGAACTCCGTCGTCTTATCTTTAGGACCACTTCAATCCATGTTTGGAGACGAACGGAAACCGCAGTCAATAGTAATCTGACTTGTCATGGCGCACACAGTAAGTACATCTTGCTTCAGCCTGCGGCGTGCTTTCAGCTTATTAGGCATCTGTGCAGAGATAACCGCATGACCCTTCGCGGGTTATGGTTGCCACACCTCAATCCTAACGCTCGTCCTCGAATCGACAAGATGGACATCATCGGCATTCTGAAGCACAACTTGACTGCATTGGATACAACCGAAATGTTCCACGTTCTGCGGAAGGGACACTTAAGCATCCGGAGGGTGGGTAGGCCCCCAGGCGATCGCAACTGTCCAGGACCACTCGGCTAGCATGCCCTGAAGAATGGATCCCGACGACGACATCTCCAGGGCCGATCTTGCTTGGATGGCGCCGAGCACGTCTTCGTGTTCTAGAAGTCGTACTTGAGGCGTCTTGTTCAGCCGCGACTGCGTAGTTTACTAGAGGATGGATGCTTGACTGATGGCATCGTGGTTTTTGCCGTGGATCGTACGCGATCGGTCGCCGGCAGGCATCACCACGTCGAGATGGAGATTAGCCGCCGGTTTGACAGCGGTCTCGTTCGGCCGGGCTTTCTTGTTGCTGCCCGCCGGCTTCACACTCTCGATCACTCCAGTCTCCAACACCGAACGCTGCAATCATCCGTCGTTGGAACGCTCCGGCGGACAGGCGCGTGTCGGCTCAATTCATCTTACGTCGAAATGGTACCCATTGCTGGTTATCGTGCTGGTGAGATGCCCCGCAAGGATTTCCTTGGCTTCAAGGATATTGGGATCGAAAACGAGAGAAGGGTGGTCGACACCCGGCACTTGAGGTTTCGGCAGCCCACGTTCGCTCTCTTGGGTGCAGCTGCAAGCTGAGATGCAGACATACCGCTGTTTTCAACATCCTTCCTCAGGCTGCGGAGGCCCAAGAGTTGAAATGTGGTCTACTAACAAGAGAAAGAAAAGCTGGCTTGAGAACAGGCAATGCCGTTGTTTGAAGTCATCGTCTCGCAATAACTCGACCTTGACAGGAAAGCAAGGAAATGGCCTGCGGTGCACCGGCCGAAAGCATGTTGAGCAGCGCCCCGCGTTTACGAAATCTGCCTCAAATCCTGGGTCGTGGCGCCCAAGACAGAGATCTCCTTTGTGTTGCGGGCAGTCCGCGGAAAATCAACACCAGGCCGCCACCGGGCTACTGGGAAGTGGCTCGATGGCCGCTGGGACATCCGTGATCGCAACATCAAACTCATTCAACGGGTTAGTACCTTGCGGCGTTCGTTCGGAAGTCTTGACAGCATCACGGCCATTGGCCGTGTTCCCAGGACGGCTTATCGGATGACACTAGTGCGGCTTGGTGGAAGGCCGTTGGAACATGTACCAAGCTTCTAAGGCGTTAGTCTTCCGCCCGCGGCAGCTCCCCAGCTTTCCACCCCTCGCCTCACTGACGGCTAGCCAAGCTGGCGTTGGTTGCTTGGCTAACCAAGGCCGAATAACGGAAGGCTTCCGTCACCCATCCGCGACGGCGGACGGCGACCTTTCACCTGAGATGAAAGGCACTCTGGACCGGAGGATTCAGGGACATGTCGGAAGGCTGCCCAAACCAGAGCCATTTGGTGACAAGACAGACCATGACTCCCACCGCGGCCTTTCCGAAAAGGGGGAGGGCCTTGCTGATAGGATACTCGCGAAGAAGCTTCATGATTGGTGGTCTGAGTCAGGACTCGGTCGTTGGCGTCTTTTAGACCGGCCGGGTCACTTTGACACCTTCTTAATTCAGAACAGTGGTGGCACCATCGTTACAATTCCCCGCCTCCTACGGATAGCCATCCTGGATATTGGACTTGCTCGTCTGCCTGTGTCTTTCGCAGCGTCATTCGACCACATTCTCACAGCCCTACCGTAGCATATCGACATACTACTATCCATCGTCTGTGGACACACATGGGACGAAAATCCCGGGGTCTCCTGGACTACTAAGCCTGGAGACCAAAAGCTGGACGCAGTAGGGCGGGCTGCGCGCAAGGGAGAGCTCACCCACTGAACCGTACCTCGTTCTCGAATCTCGATAGCAACCCGTCCCTCCCCCCATCCGCACTCCTCGAGGCCCCCCAATCTCGTCTTGTTGCTCTTCTCGGTCAACTTGGCCGCCAGCGCCCGTTCTTGAGCAGCGAGAGCGTTCGTGAATGGTTCCCCATTCGTTTAGCAGACGCCCGGATTGCGACTTTACCAGAACTTCATTGGCTCTGTGACGCTTCCCCCCTCCCTTCGCCCAGCTCCACGGATCCAGCTGCTGTCCGCTGCTGGAGGCCCTCTTATCGCTAGAAAGAGTCCCCCGAGGCAACGGGATACGGGCTTGTTCTACCCATGTGCCACGCTCGCTTTCCTTGTTGAGAAAATTACGCGAAGGAACTTTTGCCTGCAGCTTTCACCACACGGGGAAACTTGGCGACCGCCGACCAATACCAGCTAGCTCGACGGCGTAAAGTGGTCTTCGTCGAGGGAAATAGAGAGCCCTACCATAACGGACTGTGCTTGCTGCTTTTGCATCTGGAGGAGGGATGGACGGCTCCCCCGTCTCCGTTTGCCTACTGTCTGACAGTCCTGTTCCTACCTGTCCAATCCAGCCCAGTCCAGGTCCTGACGCCTTTCTTTCAGCGGTTTCGTTCCTGTCCTTGTCCTAACCCGACCTGTCCAGCCAGAGCCTGACCTTTCCGAACCAGTACCAGTCAACCGTCTCAGGCTCTCACCCAGTCTCTCTAATATTTTCTAACCCTTCGGTTACCACACTGGACCATGACGCTTTCTCTTCTGCCACTCTATTTTTAACTTGACAGCCAGAGGGACAGAGAAGCTTTCTCTTTTATGTGGCGACGATCATGGGCACTTTTATTCGGTCTCCTCTCACGCTCTCGTCTTTCATTTGAAGGCCCAGTGGCACCCCCATCTGACGGCAATTGATGCTTGCCACCAGGGCAGCGCGCTGGGCTTCTTGGATGAATCGCATTCGACGACACGAGGCACCTGTCCTACCGTGGAGCTTTGACTCGCCCGAGTCTTGAACTCATCAGCCAGCGGTCCGAACCTCTGCTCCATCGGAGGACGGGACGCGGCCGAGATGTTCAATCATTCTTGGGACAAGCCTCGCGGTGCGCCCTCTGGTCCAGGATACGGAGGCAGTCAGCATGGCCTCACTCTCAACACATCGGGCCAACTATGTCCTAGGTTTGGCATGTCGAAAGGCATCGGCGGCTCTTCAATATGTCCTCCACATCAGCAACAGAGGGGCTTTTCTTCCGCAATGGAGTGGAATTCGCCCGGCGCCCAGCAAGGGAGCTTCAACGCCGGCTCATCTTTGAGCCATGCACCACAGCAGCAAGTGCAACAACAGGAAAGCGACGGGATGGAGCTTGAAGAACTCAACTCAGCTGGGCCCGGAGTATCGAACTTAATCGCTCGATTCGAAGGAATTCGTGCGGGACCACCGACCATTAGCAGGGTCATGAGTCCGATGAGTTCTGTGTCGAGCCCGACAATTGCGAGCCCGTCATCGGCACAGTTTGGCAGCATGCACGGCAGCATGCATCGCAGCTCAGCAAACATGAGCGCCTCTAGCATGAGTAGAATTACAAGCCCAGTCGCTTACAGCCCAGCAACTCCCAACTATTTCCGTGCCCCGGAATCATTTCGTCCACCAGTGCCCAGGAATACCAAGCCCGTATTAGATCGGGCGCCGTCTAACATACCCTTATTCACGCCAGATCAAAGATTTGGTGATGGGAACAATCGTTCAGGCCCTTCGAACCCCGCTCCTACAACTCAGCCTCAGCCTTCAATTCAACCTCAGCCTGTCGCTTTCGGCTCACAGCAGAACACCTTCAACTCATCACAACAGAACAACTTTGCTTCGTCCCAACAAAGTCCTTTCGGTTCATCCCAACAGCACACTTTCAACTCGTCGCAACAAAGTCCATTCGGCTCGTCGCAACAAAATACCTTCAGTCCCTCGTCGAATACTTTCAGCCCGCCACAGACCACTTTCAGTCCTCCTCCGAATGCCTTCAGTCCGCCCCCTCAACCATTCAGCCCAGGGCCAATCAGTCCCGCGCCGTCGCCATTCAGCCCAGCAACTTCAAGTTTCAGCCCTGCACCAACACCTGCCCCGAGCAATGTGCCTCCGACCCCAAGTGTAATGCAGACACCATTTGGCCCTCCACCACCGACATCATTTCCGGTACGTGACAACGTTACGTGGCAAAGATTAACTTCTGACCTCTTGCAGGGGCAAGCCAGACAGCCCAGCGTCGCGCCTACGCCCGCGCCGAAGCCAGCAACAGGCAGCCGGCCATCTCGAGAGCAGGTGCCTGCTGAGGCCTGGGAGTCTTTCAAACTAACCATCAAGCACTTGTACTTGGAGGAAAGGCGGCCACTAAAAGAAGTAATGCAAATCATGGCTGATCAGTATGGTTTCCAAGCAACGTAGGTCCAAAATCTGTGGCAGCGCAGACATAACATCTCACAATCGCAGGCCCAAGATGTACAAGACACGTTTTTCTCAGTGGGGATTTGTCAAGAACAACACCGAAGACGAGGTTAAGAGATTACTATCGATGAAGTTCCAACGCGACGCCAAGGGGAAGGTCTCGGAATTCGTGCGAAACGGCAGGGTGGTCAACCTGGGCACGTATCTCAAAAGGAAAGGAGTCACGGAGTACGATCTCGTCGACTTTGAAACGCCAGCTCAACTTCCGTCGTATGTGCGATGTCGTACCCCGACACCGCCGCCCGCTCCGGGTTATCTGCAATCACCAGACCTGCTCCGAGCGCAGGAGACAGTCGTTGGGAACATGAGGAAGGCATTCTTACACTGTCGCCAGTTCGAGGTAGAGACGGACCGACAAATTGGATGGACGTCGATCATGCTCTGGGGAGCTGGCTCGAGCGACATGTTTGCTGATGCCAATAACAAATTCGAGAAGGGCGAGCATGATGCAGGAGGACATCTGCTTATGAGGGCATTCAAACGTTTGGAGATGGATTTGAAGCAGCTATCACCGCAAGGCATCAAGGAGCTACTCTTGGGAATGGTACACCGCGACGCAGGCATGATGACTGCCCTATGCAAGTACTTGGCCGCTTACTCGACAACCAACTTCGAACGATCTCATCCACTTCGCCAGACCTTCTCTACCCTATACGAAGTGCAGCAGAAACACGGCCCGATTACGCTTTCCGAACTGGTTTGGGGCTGCATCCCCACAATCGCCGAAGAGCTCGAGGCCATCTATGGGCGACAACATCCTTACGTTGCGAGGACATGGATCGATCTGGCCATCTTTTATAATCACGCGAACCTCGAGAGACTGGAGAAGCTGCTGACGGAACTCCAACCAATGCGGAGACAGATCGCGGGCCGCCACGGACAGGGCAGCGCAGAAGATCTATCCCTACGTTATGCCGTCGTGCAGCTGCTACAAGCGGCATGGCCAAACGGCGAATCGACCCGACTAGAAGCGTTGGACCTGTGGAATAGCATGAAGGATGCCGGTCTCGTCTTCCCGGTTCGCGGTGCGGAACACAGCACATTTTGTTATCACAGCCCTCTGAAGGTCGATCCATGGGACAAACGATGCAGAGACCGCTACAACGTTGGCACTCGGTTCTTCCAGCAGCACTGTGGCATCAAGGTGTTGACATACTTCGAGGAGGACATGCACCACACAGAACACGCCCCAGATTCCCATTCCGCACTTGCAGCAGCTTTGGGGCATATGGCGCCATCCAAATTTTCGCTAATCTAAGTTGGGATATAGGTGGTACGCCAACCACTCAGTCCCAACTGCGACGAGACGACAAACCGTTATTATTCACCCACGACGAGCCACGGACAAGCGGCATTTCATATTTCCATTTAATTCGACAAAAGATGCTACGATGCGACGGCCGCTAAACGCTAGTTCGAGCAGGCAAACGAAGGCGATTACCCGGGTTTTTAGGATGGGATCAATGATACCTCTATCGGGAGACGAGACGGCGAATGGGAATTTCAGGAGTATTGGGTTCAGGGCATAATGTCATGGACATCTCATGGCCGGCGTCTGGGTTTTCCGATCCAATACAACAGCGAGCGAGCACACGATTTTTTTTTTTTTGAATGACATTGTACAATAGTATTTGAACAATTGCGGAGGCGAGGATGAACCGATACCACGATACCAACGAGGAGGTGACAGCTAACAATGGAAAGAGATGGCATGACCACACCGAGATCAACAACGAACTCCGGACATGAAGAGGATGATGATGCAGACGAGCTCCTGGCGATGAAGTGAAATGAAGGACGAGGAAATGTGGAGTGGAGTAGCAACGCCAAACCGAATCTAACGGATAAGAAACCAACCAAAGGGAACGCCCTGATCAGGCTGATCTGCACACATCCGAGTCCTAACGGCAAGTCGGAAACGGAGACGAGGGAGGCTTTCCGAGGTCCTGGTCATGACGCGATAAGTGATTCCCACCTGGCTCAAAGAGTATCGTCTGTGGGCCATTACTCCGGAGTCCAATCGGTCCCTGGCGCCATCCTGCAACCGTATGCATGCAGAACGTGCAGATGCAGCGGTGTGGGTTGGATTGACGGCCCATGTTCAGCTGGTGCCGCCGCCCAGCCATCGGTCTCGCCCGTCAAGTTGCTCTCCGATCAAACTCATTCGGCTCAAGTTCCAACGTCCCTCTATCACTCAGACTTTTCGCATCCAGCCTCCTCGCTGCCATCAGATCGCAGCCATCGGGAATGGTAATCTGGAAACTCCAGTGTCTTGATGCCTCAGCCAGCTCTGGATGTGTTTTCCGACAATCGGGTCTGCGAAGCGGGGAACGGGCGGGAAAGCCGTCGGTCGAGCGTCGAACACGCCCTCTTCGCTCTCAATTTCGTCGCGGACGGGGTTCATTCGACTCCACTGAGGGGTCTCGAAGTCTAGAAAAACCAGGGCTCCGCTGAATAAATCAAAGTTACTAAACAAATAATGAAAACCTAACTTGATCAATCCCTATACCTCAGCTTACCCCTCTGCAAAACCTTATCTTAGCTATATAGACTAGTTTTATACTATAACTATGGTGTATTATAAATATACCTTAAGTATATCTTAAGTATACTTAAGGTATATCTAAAATATATTTATAATATATTATAAAAATATATAAATATATATTAGAGTTAAGTAGGGTTAATAGGATTAATTAAAGTTAGTTATAGGGCTCAGGGTTAGCCTAAGTTAGGATTATATAAGGGCTTATTTTATATATATTTATTAAGTATATATAAAGTATATTTAGAATATTCTTATAGTATAACTTAGAAATATTTAAAAGGTATTTTAGAGTATTATATATATTCTTATATAAAGTTAGCTTACTCCCTCAAATAGGCCTAATATATATAGCGTACCTACTTAGAATAGTATTAGTGGGGTGAGGAGGGGTAAGACGAGGTTTTGCGGAGGGGTAAGTTGAGGTGTAAACCGCTTGATCAATCAATCCAGTCCGCAAACAAGACAGGATAACGTCAATACTGATGACTTTGTTTGTATTAAGCCTTGAGATGTGCTCTGCTGGATCCTGTTGCTGTTTCTCAGCCGGCTAGTCGGAGGAACCCCAATACCTCTTACGCATCGAAATATTCTGATTCCGACTCGAGGGGCACGTTGCAGGGGTCACAAAGAGCAACGGCAATGGCGTTAGATTCGCCCGGAATGACGAGCTGGGTTCTCGAACCGGTCGCAAGTGCGCGCAGTCTCGTCATTTGGTAGCGAAACCGCTTCGTTTCGTCATTTCCGTGTTCTCCTGTATGGAAGAATTTTCTTTAACCTGCCATTTTCCCACCTAGCATCGACCAGCCTAGATCTTTGGTTTAATGCGACGTGGGGCCGTTGGGAGGTTCATCCTTCATGAAATAGAGTGAGGATCCGAGCACGAAATCGCCCTTGGCTGCGGGTTCGCCAAAGGTTTCCGTACGAATCTCAACTGATTACTGGAAAGTCCCCGTGGAAGATAATGGGGACGAACACTTCCGCGGCGCGGTCAAAACCCCCTCCTATTTTTCCTCTTCTAGTGTTACTTTTATTTTGTTATTATTTGTCACAGGGCTGGACCTGTCAAACCGGCCGCATCAGGACTGAGTGTGGCGGCGGTCGGGGGGGCTGAGCTGGCGCCGCTAGTTTTTGGTCTGAAAAAGAGGTCCGGGGAGATCGCCGGACTGGATCGCGTTCGAGAAAAGGAGGGGAACGATCTGCGGTTCCCGACGATTGTCTGTGAGCGCGTTCCTGGACGTTTCGAGATCTGAAGTTCTGGGCCGAGCGGCTCTGTTTCCATGTTTGACGTGGATGAACGAAGAACTATGGTTTTTTCGGCGCGCTTGAGGTGGAGGTCGGCGGGTACGGGGACTGTTTCCCGGACCAGATCTGATGATGACTGCCGGTACCGCCGTCAAGCCTCACGACCACAAAAAGCCGTAATGTCGAGAGTTCGACTTTTTAGCGCACGACATTTCCTCAACGGGTAGTAGGGTCTTGCACGCTGCTTAGCTCTTGCTGTTGCAGAGGAAGTCTAGCAGCCCAAACCGGAATTTCTCCGCCATGCTTTTTGTCAATCGTGGCGGCTGTCTTGAAAGCCCTTCTATCGAGAAACAAGAAGAAACCAATGGGCATTCCAAGGCGAGTTTGCTATCCACGTGGCTTGCCGACGTGAGTTACTCTTGCGGCACTCTTGAGGCTGAGCACAAACATTCCATTCACCAGCGTTCTGTGATTTATCGCCCTCCTACTTGGCTCCTCGTCCAGGGAACACGTTCAGCCCCCGAACCTAGTCGTCCTCCAGGTTTCACAATGAAGCGGTTCAAAGAGGAGCAAACTATCAAAAGTTGTCGGGCGTGCCGGAAGGGGGATTCAGCCGCAGAGCGGTCAGGCTTGATGATTTCCTGTTTGTAGGGACTTCCGACACAGTCCTTGGTGTTGTGTAGCTTCTCGTTCTGTTTTACGCAGACTGCTTGGGGTATAGAGCTAGTAGTGGTGGGAGGGCTGTCTTTGAGGAGCTCGATCATGGCTGGTGATGGCGTCGTCGAGGTTTTGGTGATGCGGGGGTTCGATGTTCGCTATTATATAGACGTTCCACGCCATGGCTGCTGGAAGGCATGTTCCTGGAGTTTTGGAAGCGCGTGCGGAAATTTGGACGTCTTACTCTCGTTTGTTTGTCCACTTCTGGAGTTCGTGTGTTGATGCGTTTCGTTATACTCCCGCGATCATGAGGTTGACCAAGAGGGAGCCGGCACAGGATTACCAGGCCAATGATCCTACGAGTGAGTATCACGCAGTAGACGACTGTCCTACGGAACGATGGGATTGACCTCAAGATGCAGCCGCTGCCAACGCAAAGAAGGAACTATTCTACGTCAGACTCTACTCGGTCATCGCCCTCCTTATCGTTACGATAGGTCTCATCGCGCTGGTCGCTTGCGTGAACCGTGCGCTGCCGGATGGCTCCAAGTCGACATACCAAGTTCCTGGAGAAGACGCCATGTCGAAGATCGAAAGGAGGCAGGAGACACTCCGGAACGCCGTGGATGTCAGGGGCTCGGTTGGTGACAAACACGCTGCGGGATCGGCTGGGGTTGAGAAGAGGCAGCAATGTTTCTTCACGGGTGGGATATTCTTCTGCCAGCCGACGCCCCCGGGGCCTCCGAGCCCTACGGACCCGCCGCCGACGATGATCACGAGTCCCGTGGTTGCGACTCTGTACAGCTCAACGGTGCCGACGAGTTCATCATCGCCGGAGGTGACTGTTTTGCCGACTAGTCCTTCGTCTGGCTCAACGGCTTTCGTCCCTTCATCTTCGTCCTCTTCTTCGACGGCCTCGCCTTCGTTATCGACCACGTCGTTGGTCTTTGTCCCTCCGTCTTCATGAAGTTTCCCTCCCGTTATCACGCCAGCCAGTGGTTATCCCGCCAACGAGTTCGACGTCGAGCACGTCGACTCTCGTGCCTACTTCTTCCGCGTCGTCGTCAACGTCGCCTTCATCGGCATCATCTTCCTCTTCGACAACTCCATTCCTTGTACCTTCAACGAGCACCTTTATCACGACGTCTACGAGCTCAATCAGTATTTCCGTATTGAACAGCATCTCGACCATTAGCACTTCCTCTCCAGGCGGCACTTCTATCTCGACCGTCGTTCCCGCTACATCTGCTTTCTTATCAAATAGCACTTCAATCAGCATTTCGCTCTTGGCAGCCAGCTCTACGAGCACTACGCTGTCAACCACGAGCGTTGCCTCAATAAGTGGAAGCCTAACAAGCCTCAGCGCATCATCAAGTAATCCGGCGATTACGACAACAAGCACCACGACTACGAGCGACACTCCTACAAGTGCCCCGGCGCGCAGTGATGCCTCTAGCATCTCCTCGTTTACTATACTATCTAGCGCACCAAAGAGCGAGAGTCTGGCAACGACAGCGGCCTCTAGCTCTACACCCTCGAGTATCACGTCAGACGCAAGCTCGACAACGAGGGTAGAGTCCAGTTCAGCCTCGACCTTGGAAACAAGCTCGACCGTGACTTCGTCGAGTACCTCGAACACAAATTCGGAGATGAGCTTAACCCCAACTCCAGACATTATGCCGACCACGATTTCGTCAGAGAGTTTTTGAACTACGCCCCTGGAGATTGGCTCGTCTACAACCATGGAGACTACTTCTCCCCCGGCTTCGGGAAGTAGAATTTCTGCCACGAACCCGCAGACTACTAGTCCACCTCCGGCCAGCTCTTCTACGATCTCCGACAGCAGTTCAACTGCGATCTCAGGGACACGCTCGACATTTTCGAGTCCAAGAGCTAGTTTGTCAAGCTTGCTGAGGACTGCCACTGCAGGAAATTCCAGTACTATAACACCAAGTACCGCAACCAGACTTAGCACCCCGATTCGACGCATCACTACAGCTGAATCTAATAGTCCAATCACACCAAATGTCACATCTACAAGCAGCATAGCGTCTTTGCTCAGTAATCCGCCAGTGCCCAGCGGCACATCTATACCGAGTGTAGCATCTGTGTCCAACATCATATCAACTCCACTGGGCTCAAGTCCTCTCCCGAGCCCTACACCCATCAGCACCACTTTGGCGAGTGGTACGATCTCCACTGGCACGCCTGCAGCCACAGCCGCAGAAATTGATGGTCAGGAGAGCTCGAATTCGATCATGCCTGTTACATCAACCCCAGGTGATTCTCTAAGCGCCAACGTTCTGACTTTGACGGCTGAGTTCCCGAACACCCCGATGGCCGTTCCCGACTCTAATTCAGCGGCTCAGCTAGATCCATCAATCGCAGGCTCCAACCAAGCGCTTCAGAGCACTCAACCGTTGACCACCATGCCGCCTCTAGATGGAGATGCAAGTCAAAACACTGATCTGAACATAATCCCGCCGTCGCAGTCAGGGAGCCCGTCATCAAAGAACCCGTCGTCAGAGACCCTGCCGTCAGAAAACCTGCCAAGTATACCGGCGGCGGCCTCCTCGTTGCGATACGAATCAAGCACCGCTCAACCGTCACAATCGGGAAACCTGCCGGCTGCTCCTTCGAGAGCAACCCCTTTGCCAAAGAATCCAAGCAATGTTCTTTCGGGGAAATCGCAGCTTTTTGCACCGACATTAGTCTCAAGTGGATTGATACCAACGACGGCGGAGCCCGACATCCCCAGCCGGGCATTTACTCTCGAAGGAGCGTCGTTCGCTAACCCAGCTGCCTTCTCAGCCAGCGCAGTTTCAAAACCACCAAATGGAATTAAGGGACAGGCTCCGAACGTGCCTGAGGCTCCTTCAAGTGTCATAGGAAGTGCTTCATCAAGTCAGCCCCAGGATGTCGTTCCGTCGGCTGACACCAAAGTAGTCGTCTCGGCCATGGATCTGGGCTTCGTTGATGCTGGGTTCCAAACTAGTGTTCCTTTCCCAATCAATGATGGGCCTTCTGGCAGCGAGCTGCATATTACAACCCTTTCGCCGCCATCGGGTGGTCAGCAGGACTTTCAGTCTGCTGCGAAGCCTAGTTTGATGACTGGAATTCTTCAGGTGCTCTCTAAGACTGTCGATAGTCTGCGTCCGACGATTTCGGGAATTCAAAACGTGCCCTCTGGATCAGTAACCGGGGCTATTCCTGACGTGCTACCCTCATCATCCGGAATCGCTTCAACGCTGTATAGTATCCCAACACCTTCAACGCCTCGCACTCCTGGTTCCGTCCCGACTTCTCCTCCACCGATTGATTCAAGCTCATTAAATTCTGTTGATCCAGGAGAATCCCGGACCAATGCCCAGCTTGGAGAGACCCCAGCCAGTTCACCGTTTACTTCCAATCCAGCAGGACCTAGACCGAGCGATCCATCAGTCACGACCAACGAGCTTCCGTCTGCAAATCGCATAGTGTCCAAAGCTTTGGAAAGTAAGTCACTGGCAAGTAGCTACTCTCTCTCGCCAATGAAAGAGGGTACTGCAGCAGAGAGACAGTCAGACTCGGCAAAACAGACAGCATCAGGCCAAGATCCCGCCTCTCAGACGGACGCCATCTCAGAAGCTCCCAAAATGACTTCTACAGATTCAGCTAGACCTGCATACGATTCAATCCCTGCTTCAGCCTTGGGAACGAACGCAGTCAACCCAACAGAGACGGCCAAAGCATCAGGCCAAGATCCCGCCTCTCAGACCGACACCATCTCAGGCACTCCCCAAGTGACTTCTGCAGATTCAGCTAGACCTGCATCCGATTCAATCCCTGCTTCAGCCTTGGAAACAAACGCAGTCAAGGCTTCCCCACTTCTTACCCTGAACCCAACAGAGACGGCCAAAGATGCCAAGTCAGAGGACACATCAACCCCGCGCATACCCAAACCAGAGCCAAAGAACAACTCCCTCACCGCCAGACAAGTCATTTCCGGCAATTACGTTCCAATTGTAATAGCTCGTGTCTTTGTTGTGATCCTGGGCGTAGCGCACCACCGGATCGCAGCACTTGAGCCGTTGCGCCAGATGATGACCAAAGCCGGAGGCTCAGGTGCTGCTCTCGCCGGCTCAGCCATCACCCTCGCGCCTGTGTTCGGAAGCTTCTTTCTCGCAGACTTCGGGAGCGTGGTGTCCGTCGAAGCGGTGACTCTAGATGCCTGGTGGTGCGGTAACCCTGTTACGCCGACTGACCTGATGCCCTGTCCACCCCGGCTGAGCAAGACCCCTTGGGCCATCGATACTGTGGCAGCAGGTTTGGCAATAATCGATGTATCTTCAATATACGTAATTGGACTTTGGTTCAAGACACCATCCCGCATCGATGTCGATACCACAACCATCTCCGGCGTTGTCGCGGTGATGGGCCATCCCCAGATCGAGCACGAATTCAGGGCGATCCCAACGAACATGACGGAGACACAGCTCGCAGTCTATCTCAAAGACAAGAGGTTTCATCTTGGTACCTTTTCCACTACCAACGGGGAAAAATATGGCCTCATACCCATTGTGCCCAGTGAAGATAATCCACCGGACATTTCCCAACGCCTCGAGGCTACGGTTGTAGAAAGAAAAGCTCACTTGGCCCTCTACGTTGCTGCCCTGGCACATGTTGACAGCCCTCGTCGAATCTTTGGGTACAACACCCGTTCGCAGACCACCGGCGTTCGCATCGGTATTACCTTGGCGGGCATCTGGTTGGCTCGTTACTGGGGTTCCGTGTTTGCCGACGCTCAGAACTTTTCACCTTACGAGCGCATGCATGCCAGGCCGTCTGACGCCAAAGACACAATCCTGAAGAGGAGTTACAGCGTACCTCTCTTTGGCATTTATCCCCTCGCAAGGATGGGCTAAGTGATACCAGCAGGCGTCGCGCTCGCTGCCCTCCTCGCTGAGTTTTTCGTTGTTGCCGTCAGTGGTTTGCCCTGGCGGCCGGGCCAACTCCGCGGGGAGTACATTTTCTGTGGCGCGGCTTGCGTTTTCGTGGCAACGTGCATGCTCATCGTGCAGGGTCTTGTGTTCTACTGGCGATCAAGCCTTCCTGATCTGCCCCGTCGACCGGACTCCATGGCGGCTGTGATGACATATGTTGCTGGGACATCGCTGGTCACCGACTTTGAGTCTGTAGATGTTATGGCGAAGGGAAGCCCAAGAAAGCCCAGCAAAGACACTGGGAAGAAGTATGCTTACGGATTGAAATTTGAGGATCATGGAAGAAGGAGGTGAGTTGTTGATGATGTTGGTAACGTGTACGGAGGGTCTGGCGACCAAGAATGCGATGGATCAAGGTGAATGAAGAAGAAAAGCACTTTTGAGCATATCTATGGACGGTAAGTGTCGCGCGGCGATGAGAACACCCTTTCTTCAGGTCCCCAGCAACGTCTGTTTGGCTATCTGGAGGATCATAATGTTGTCAGTAAACACAACAAGGACAGCAGAGTCAATAGTAGCCAAGATGGCTTGTTGCTCCAGTCTCCATCTTCATACAATGCCTTCTCATGAGACTTCAACGGCCAATCAAGCCGGAACAGGAATAGACTTTGACAGTATCTGTTGTATTTCTTATACGTCTTCCTCTATCGAGGACGATCTAGAGCCATCCAACGTCTTCAACTCCTCGAATCCCACACTACCCAGTAGCTACTCGCCATCGAAAATGACCGAACAGACTTTTCAGGCACTTCAGCCTTCCTTATGAGTGGATTTCTTCCCTGCTACATTATCAGTACTGATTGAATTGGCATTTGGGATAATACTTACTACTTCTGGACTTGGCTATGTCTGGCTGAGGCTCTGAGGCATAGTTCCACGAGGCCGCCCAGGGGAGAAAGGCAGTGGAGCTGGAGGTGGCGACGGTCCTTGTTTCGGTTTATCCAGAGGCCACATGCGCATATCATATTTGTATCCAGGCTTAGCCAGGTCGTCCCACAGAATAAAAGCATGATAACCTGCAAGTCCATGGAGAAGATGTCGAAGTGCTCTTCCTCAACAAGTGGCCCAAGAAAATCCACATGATCGAATGCCTCTTTCAAGTACTTGGTGAGTCCCTAGATGGAAACAAATATTCTATGAGCCAGTACCTTCACAGCAAGGGCAGCAAGTGTTTTCATAATAATATGCACAACGGTTCTAAGAACCAAGTAAAACTTACCTTCCAAACGGAAATACAAAATTCCTTTCCACTGCTTCCTTAACGTAGATGAACTCGTCTGTATTCGGCGGGCCTCCTTGTCCAAGATCGCAGCCTCTTGAGTCATGGGACTGGGTTCGATACCATAGATCTCCTCATTAGCTAACACTGTCCATTCCGCAAGCAGTTCGTTTGATACAAGCTGAGGCTCATTCGAGTTTCGAAGCGTGAGGCCGATGCTGGCGAGCTGCCTGCTCACTGCGGATAGGGACGGTGTTTTTCTTCCGTCGGATTCGCACTGAAATTCAGAAGCAAGCTCGTTGTTCGCCTCTAGTGATTCTGCAAACGCAGAAAACACCGTTCGATAAAGCCAGACAGCGGTGTCATCAGGACCACCATTCCACAAGACTAGTTGATGATGCTTATCATTATTCATATCTTTCGGGATTGGCTGACCATCTTCAAAGTCCGCATCCTCCCGAGGAGGAGTACTGGAGACAGCAAGCTGCTGGAGAGACTGAAGAGATGAGTCCACAATGTTTTCCGCCTGTTGGCGGCTATGATCTCTGTCGAGTTCAAGTTCTGGCCTGGAAACACCTTCATCGTCTTTCACAGCATATCTAAAAGAGATCAGGATCCGCGAAGACGTGACCTGCTAAAAGTTGGTCTGAGAACATACCTAGACATCATTGGAATTTGAGCGGCGAGCATCAGAGCGTGCAAAACCATGTCGATTGCACTCTTGTGCGCTCATTTTGGTACAGTAGCTGCGTAGTGGCCGACCGCCGAAACACCCATTGCAAGCGCCCTAACCTGCTCCCAACGTCCATCAAGTTGCTAATGGCATGATGTATCTTACCGATTCTCTTTATCGTCGAGCCGCGAGCGTATGTTTCTTAGCAACTTTCGGCGGTATAGTGATTCCCCATCCCGCAGCATGCATCGCAGCTCGCTCAAGATGATAGCCAGAGATACCCCGCGCAATACCGGCGATCTCTCTGGGCGCGCTGCGAGTGGAGGTGATGGGTTTGTAGACTGCTTTGGAGAGTGCCGCTCCGGCCTGGGAGACTCCAGCTATGCTGGCGATGATTGGCAGAGGATATATAGGTGTTATGCAACTTTCAATGCAAGTAAGGACAGTAGGAGAACCCAAGACTGCGAAACTTTGGCACACACGGAGAGAACCTAAAGGCGCCTGGGAGTATTTTAGTGGTAAGTTCTGAGCCACGGTGAGCAACGCAATGACTAGAGAGCCTTGCAGTGAGCCTTTAGGTTTTTGGCGTCACGTTTTATCCTCATGAGCTACCACCGGCCAATGGTGTTACTCTGCTAGATGGAGGCACAGCGTTACAAGCCATCAAACCAGCGGGCTCCTAATGTCGTCTCGTCTTTGAGAAAACCCGACTATCTCTATTATTTCTCTTGATTAATACCGGTAAGTGTCACATTACACTAAGCAAGAGAAAGACTTCTCAGATCAATTCACGACGTCAAATCTTATGGCCTTTTTTAGCTCTTGTAACCGTACCAAGCAAAAGATTGCGCCGAGGGGGAATCGAACCCCCGGCTCCCCGACGCTGCTTGATGGCAACGGAGAATTTTACCACTAAACCATCGGCGCTGACGATCTTGTTGTATTCTCGTTATGGACAGGTTATTGGCAACAATTACTATGGAGTTTTTCTTGTTTCTAGACTTGTGTGTTGTGTGGGCCTGTATTGAGGAACAGGGTTCAGGGTCTCCGCGGGCAAGTCCTCAATTACTTTATGTAAACCGGCTATAAATCACGTTGTTGAGTGGTAAAAGAATTCGCAGCAGCGTACTTGTGGTCGATTAGGTATTTCAACTTAGAATAAGCAGCCCTCGCTTCGCCGTCGTATCAAGATAGTAAGGCACCCAAAGACATCTTCAGCCTTAATGGGTAAGGCTTTTTAGATAAGGGTTTCCAACGCAATACCGGCAAAGCATTCTGGGCGACTGTTATCACGCAGGAAGGCCTCCTTTTCTATCCCTCGCGCTTTGGAAGGGAACTTCTATCTTATCCATTATTGACACGGAAATAATTAACCCTCTTTTTTCAGACAAGGTGTCTCGATTTGTTTTTCTCATTACGCTGTGAGGAGACCCGTCACTAGAATTTTCCGATGTTTCAGTGATCCAAACAACTATTGGTCGCGCAGTTCAACGCATACTAATGATAGATCGGCCAAAGATGACCAAAGAGCTATAATGGACGTCGAAAGTCGAGAAACCTACAGTTCACGACAATGGAAAAACCAAAGTGAGCATGTACATAGACAGCAACAAAGATAAAGTAATCTAACAAGGCGGATCAGTCATCCAACTCTCAAGTTCAGTCCAGACTGAATAAGTTTTACGTTGCGAAAGCATTTGTTCATCCCGCCGGTTATTTCCAGACAAATCTTTAAATACCGTAGTTATGCGTACGAAGCTCTGCATTCTTCTTTATGGCGAGAGGTTCCTAATGGAGACGTGTAGCGAATTAGAGGTCGACCCCTCTATGCTGTGTATTTATCAGCACAGGTCAATCAGTTCGGCTTTATGCTCAGGAACTCCTCTCTAGAGCGCGCGGAGCCTCCGGAAGATCTCTGGTTTTCTACCCTCACCTCTTCACTCACGGGAGGGCTTATGATAGTCGTGCTCGACATAGTTTTGCTGCTTCTGACCGCCCTGTCTCTTACTGCGGCAGAGCGGTTAGGAATTGTCGTCGCCCGCTTCAGAGAGCCCCTTGACCAATGATCTGCCGTCGCAAACAACACCTATATCTACGCCAAAGGCTCCGTACCGCAGATGAACGATACCATCAAGCACTCCTCTTTCCGGTCCTACATACCGCTCCGCAACATCGGACGGGAAAGGGCATACTTACCTCACCAATAATTAAGACCCGCTAGACGAGGTTATGATATTTCTGCAAGGAGGCCCATTTGGTCTCATCTCACCTGCTGTCAACACGTCGGAGCAGATGGTTCAGAGGGCGAAGCTTTTGGCAATCGATGAGGTCACGCCATTCACCCGCGAACTTCTCCATGACCTAGCCGACTGGAGGAAAACCGACTGGAACAGTTCCAGACAGTCTTTATGGATCACGCCGAATCAAATCAGGACCTTGACGTTGGCACCGTATACTCCAGCGCAGTTTTGGACCAGGGTTTTAGGGGGCCGGCACCCGCCAGCGATGCGGGCCATGCACGGCGGAACATTTGCAGTGAGGTGCGAGACGATATGAATCCTGCCGAAGGGGGCTTAACAGACCGCGTTGAACGACTTCGAGCAGGCTAACTCGATCAATCCTGAAATTGGTTTTCTCCTAAAGAGGATGTGGGCGCCAATGTTGTCGCGCAGGTACCGGCTGAGATCTGTGCAGATGCCACGGCGGTCTGCCGGGGAAGCTACCATAGTAATGATGGCGTGTCATAAGCACATTGCCAGCGGGAATCCAGCTGGAGAGGCAGTGCAGCTTAGCCACATTACCTTTTCCGAAAAGAATTTCTAGAAGTGTTGTCGGTCTGACAGGATCGTTCCCAAGGGGCAGGGTTATGCAAAGCCAGGGATATTGTATGCAGAAGGTAGGTCGGTGAGACCCATTAATTGCCTATTCGAGGCAGTATTGCCAGGCCGGGGACACCGCGGACGTTTGCGGGTCGCGCGGCCTCCGAAACACTGCCTCGAAAAGAAATAAAACTAAAATAACGAAACATTGACAGGTGCTTCCTAGAAGGATGAAAGACACCAAGGCCGTCAGTTTACTCATATTTCGGGTCCCAACCTCTCCTCTCCGGAAAACAAAAGGCACCTCACTTTCAATTCAACGGACAACGGTCGGCTCCCGCTGTGCGCGACCTTCATAACGATCGGTAACCCTCCGATTGGTGAACCCCACTCAAGTCCTGCGATCAGAGCCAACCCTGGGCCGTCAGAGACATATCATCACTCAAACGATGGAGGACAATCAGCTAGACGCCAGCGGCCATGAAGACGGCCCAGATGACGCCCCTGAAGACGCGCTTGAGCGGTCTCCGGCCAACGCTCAAACTACCATTCGCAGAGCCGTAATTTATTGCTCTTTCATGTTTTGGGAGGGCTTTTACTGATTTCCATTGTCTAGTGTGATGCCTGCCGAGCTCGAAAAGTGAGTTGACGTGTTATTAGAGTTCTGTCTTGAACCCACGTGCCCAGTTCCCGCGATGCGCGTCATTACTTGGCATCATCTGATTCATGTCAACCTCTACCATCCGGAACTTTTTCCGATCGACCCAGTATCTCACATTACTATAGATTCGGTGCAATAGAGAATCGCCCTGCTCTTACTGCACGCATTCCAAGATCGAGTGTACCCATGCAGACAATAAGCCAAAAGAGAAGAGGACCAGAATTCTCATAACTCCACAATAGTAAGCTAACCTCCAACTGAACAAGCTTGCGTCTCCCCTCACATTTGAGATCGGTGGTATTCAATGCTGCTTTTCGTTTCAAACTTGCTCGATAATAATATTTCTGGCTGCAGTGAGAGAAAAATTGACCAGATAGACCGTCGACTCGAGACGGTCATCCGCCTCCTTCACGACATGAAAGTCAACCCTTCATCCGGAACCACGCGCAATGAAACAGCTGGCGGGTTAATGGGAACACCCCAAACGGAAGGCACACCAGTCCTCTCACAAGAAGGACCATCAACATCAACAACGACGCCGTCAAGTCACGCCCTTCAGGGCGAAGATGAGTCGAATGCAGTTGTGGAAGGCGAGTCGTCTTTGGCAGCACATTCGGTCTTCGCAACAGAAATTTTACAAAAGGTCGTCAGCACGAAATCCTTACAGGATTCAAGTCTGGACCTGGGCGAGACTCTCGATGCGCTCTCCCAGATCGTCACAGCCCTCAAACAGCAACCGGTTGCGGGTGAGATGACTTATCCCCACGCGAAACCGATCCAGCGGCCTCGTATTCAGGGACTCGAGTTGCCCCCTATTCAAAAGGCCGTCAACACAATCCGCGTTGCGAAGAGTGAGTGGGCAAACCGCTACACCTGAACTTGACTGACACGCGCAACTCCCAGGTCAGAGACTCTCAGGCATGGCGTGGATCTACGATTTCCTACCCACACGCCGCTTCCCTGACTTGTGCCTCAACGTCTACTTCTCGGAAACCCATTCGGAATACGACTTCATCACAGTGAACGGTGGTCTCTACTCACTCTTCACCGATTATGCTGCACAGATCTCACCCGACGAGAGGAGCGAGTATCTCGAATACGCCAAGATGTGCGGGACGAACCTGGAGACAAGCCTGTCGAACTTGCCTCTTCACCTTCCCGCATCATCCGACGTTATTGTCGCGCTTCTGTTTGGTGTAAGAGTGACACCGATATCTTCATGGTCATTAGTGTGTCTGGCTAACGAACAACAGACTTTCCACGCCGTTGAAATATCAAAACCTTCACTTGCATGGACCCTGGCCTCAAAAGCGTCAGAGCTATGCCAAACTTTGGGTTATCATAGAGCGGAAGCTCTGAAGAAAGCTAAAGACGACGGAAGACCTACAGTTCACGGTATGCATTGGTCCCAGTTCCTCTTCTGGAACGTATACTACATCGACAAGAGCTTGTCACTACGCTTGGGCCGTGCATCGACAATCCCCGACTGGCACATCACGATGCCCGAGCCATCATTAGAAGAACCACTGGATGATCCTCTCCTACCATATCTCGTTCTTTGGATCCACACTTCGAAATGTCAAGGCAAAATCTACGAAATGCTGTACAGCCCCGGCTCCATGGCTCAGCCGTATCACGTCCGTCAGGCTCGGGTGCATGAATTGGTATCGATGCTCCACGATGTCGAGACTCGGACGCAGGAAGCCAATGTGGGTACCTCAGAACCCGAACAACGGAAAACTTGAGCTGACTCCATTCATAGGCTAGATGGCGGGTGAAGTCAACAGAGCTGGCCGAGGAAGCCTTCATCGACTTTTACCTGACATCAGACTCAGTGCTTCGTTTGTCGCTGTTGACGATGGTTTACCGAGCCGCACCACGAGTAGAGGGATCTCCGACCACTTTCAGTCCCGAGTGCGTCAAAGCGGCGCGAGCCGCTCTTGAAAAACATCAAGAATGCGTGACGGTCATGCAAAAGTCCCATGAAGTCTACTTTGCGACGTATATCCACTGGTGAGCCAATGACAAGCGTCATTTAATACCTGTAAGCACCGTTAACCTTTCTCACAGGACCGTCATGTTCGCTCCGTTCATCCCTTTCATCATCCTGTTCTGTCAAGTAATAGAAACTCATGACCCCCAAGACTTGGGACGACTGCATGGCTTTATCATCTTCCTACAGGACGCAAACACATTCTCAGACGCAGCACATAAAATGCATCGTCTCTTCCACGTACTTTACAGCGTCGCTCTCCGGTTTGTGGAGTTCCGCACATCTACACCACAAGCAAAACAAACACAGGCCAGTGCAGAGATGTACGCGTATCTCGCGGCGCTAGGGTTTCCTGCTAAAGCAGCAGGAACCACCAACAACCAGCAGATGCAACAATCCCAGCCGCAGCAACACCAGCATAACCAAAACCAACAACAACATACAATGGGCTTCGGCCAACACCTGAACACGGGGTCAGACATGACCGGAGGCACTGTTATGTCGGGTATGGGAGGTGACGCCATGGATGATGGGCTTATGAAGCCGGGCAACCCGATAATGTGGATGACGAACGCTGCTCAGCTCGAGGATTTCTTTTACAGCAATCCGGCCATGATGGACTTGCTTCAAGATCCCACCCTTTGACTCCACTCAACAGGCATAGAAAGACTAGAATCAAGGAAGAGGAAATGAGGAAAGAATTTGCTTTTTTCGCCGTGTAAATGACATTTATGAATAGCTACAGAGGTCCAAAATACAGCTCCAGATGCGATGCTTCTTGAACAATGAGCCCTAGAAGCAAGTCAGCAGCTGGGCATTAGGAATACTGTTCTACGGCGACTTGAGAATGGTAAAACAATTCAGATAAGGAGATTTTCATTTCAATCTTGATCACTTCTCAGAGCTGCAGGTTAGGTCAACTCCGTTAGATGCCGCTTGCCTGTGCCGTGAGCCCACAAACGCCGCAGGTGCATAACTTATAGTTCGGGCCTTCCCCGCGAACCCCAACTCAATTCGTGCCGTCTTCCGACGCGCGATGGCGACATCAAACTTGCTCAACTACATCCCCTCTGTTCCCATCGAATCATCCTAGTCATTGGCCATCATTCTCAGTTTATCGACGCTAACTACTTATAGCATTCTTCTTGACTGTGCCGTTGGCGTGCGTCAACCACAATCGACACTGATTCCAGCTGAGCGATCTTTCCGGACGAAGACGCGCCTAGTATTTCGAATTAAAAGAGATCTTTTCGTCGTACGGACGCTGACGGGTCAGTATGCTTTCGTTATGCCCGAAGGGTTAGCAGATTGTGCACGGCCTATCAGAATCATGGTTGCCGGTGACTCCATGAGCCACGGTCAAGAGGGAGATTACACCTGGCGGTACAGGCTGTGCCAATGACTTCGGCAAGAACACGTCAATTTCGAATTCGTTGGTCCTTGTTACGGCACCAAAAGGCCGGACGAATCGCGACCTCCGAGTCCACCCCCAGTTGAACCGCCTGTTGAAGAAGCGCCTGACCCTTGCGCCAGCGATGGTGGCGGCTATGCAAAAGGGGTGCACTTTGGATCCCATCACCTTTCACGCTGGGGAAAACAGGCTGTTCAAGGCGTTGAAGAAGTGAAAGCGCAAGTGGCACGATTCGAGCCGGACATTCTCCTCGTTTCCCTTGGATTCAATGATTTAGGATGGGGTGTATCTGGTCCGGAAACCTTGATTGAAGTGATACAGAAACTGGTGGACAACTCCCGCGCTGCAAGCTCGACATCAAGGTTCGCAATCATGTCACAAAAGGGTGTAGTGCAGAGTGAGAGAGTTAGTATAGATAGGTATAACTAAGGTTAAATATTCTTCTCTAGCCCTCTAACCTACTACGTGAGGGTATATGAGGGCTAGAGGACTTATCTAGGGGGCTACCTGGTGGACCCCCTCTATAGACTTCCCTAGGATAGCCTAATAAGCCCTTTTCCTTATGATATTATCCTAGCTTATAATATAACCCCCCCTCTCTAAACTAGTCTATTTTTAGACTAGGCTACTTTATAGTTATCTAGAGGATACCTAGTACCTACTTATAAGCCTTCCTAGTTTCTAATTCCTATAAGCTTAGAACTTAATATCCCTCGTTCTAGCTATATAACTCTTCTTTAGATAGCTAGGTAGCTTAGAGGAGTAGTTAGCTAGTAGTATGGTACCTATCCTCTACCCTAGCTACTCTTATAGCTCTTATACCTAGGTATTAAGGGATTTTATAGCTTAAAGGAGCTTAGAGGAGTAGTTAGCTAGTAATAAGGTACTTATCCTCTACCCTAGCTACTCTTGTAGCTCTTTATCTAAAAGGTCTAAGACTACCTAGTAGTTATCTTAATAACTATAGCTAAGTTCCCTTATAAGGGTTATTCCTTCCTTCGCAGGGTTATACTAAAACGTATGATTATTTAGGCTTATTTTTATTATTTTAAATTTACCCTCTAAATTATTATATTTTCTACTTATTATTATATTTTTAATGCTTTTATGGGGCTAATAAAGATATTCTCCCTCTAGGGGTAAAGGAGGTTATTATTATAATATAGGAGGTTACTAGTAGTTATCTAGTAGTTACCTAATATCTCCCTATATATAGTAGGGTTAAATAAAGTTAGATAATATAATAATCTAGAAATTATCTTGCTTTTAGCTATATAAAAAACTAACTTTAGTATTAAGTTAAAAATATATAAATATTATTTAGAAATTTCGCCCTATTAAAATCTCTTCTTCTTACTTCTTTAGATTTATAATACTAATACTACTACTAATAACTTATTACTAGCCTCCCGCTCCCCTACTAATAACTTTATCTTAATTACTACATAATAAATCTATTATTATATCTTCTACTACTACTAATACTACCCCTTTCCCTACTAGCATACTAGATACCTCCTATATACTAATAATAGATAATCTCTAGGCATGCTCCTCTTACTACTACCTCCTAGTATAGATAAAGTAGAAGCTAACTAAGGATATATCCCTAAGATTAAGCTCCTTATAAGCTTAATTATATACTTTAAGAGTAATACTAAGTACCTAGTTCTTAGCTAGTACTTATCTAGTGCTTTATTAGCTTTAGCTTCTAAACTTATTACTAATTTATATATTTTTAGATACCTCTATTAAATATAAGTATTGTATTAAAATAGGTAACAGAAAAGCCTATATTAATATAGGTTTTACTTATTATCTTCTAGTTCTTAGCTACTAACTCTCTATAGCCTACTTGTTATATAATAAGCGCTATTAATAAGCTTAAGCGCCTAATAAATAAGGGTAGTTCTAAGCCTAATATTCAGGCTTAGTATGCTAAGAATAAGGTAGGTTATCTAATACCTCTCTAGTACTTTATTACTAGTTTCTAATTATATTTAGGAGGAGATCCTTGCTACTTAGCTTATAATTAAGAAAGCCCTCTAAGCTAAGAAAAATAATATTAATATTATACCTAAGAAGTAGAAGGCTAAGGAGGCTAAGATCTCTATAGAGATAGAGGATTACTAGGTAGCTACCTTAGAGGAGGCTACTACCTACTAGTAGCACCTCTCTAAGGAGGTAGAGAAGTAGACTAAGTTACTATATAAGTAGTATAAAGAGCTCTATTACTACTATACTAAGATAGAGCAGTTTACTAAAAGGTAGATAGAGGCATAGGAGTTATAAGCTGCGCGCACCTAGGAGTTACTTAACTCCTATAATAAAGTTATAAGTCTATATAAGCCCTATTAGTACCTTACTAATACTTATCTAGTTAACATTTCTAATATATTTTAGAAGTATAAAGCTATTACTACTAAGTCTAGTAGCAAAGATAATAGCTCTAGGGAGATAGGTGCTAGCGCCTAGTAGATTTAAATTTTTTAGGAGCACCCCTCGTAAGCTACTAATAATCTCTAGGTAGTATTTAGTTACCTTTAGGTATTTTTCTTATCTCTTCTCACCTTATTAGGGGGCCTTTAGGCTAATAGATTAAGATACCTAGCTATTATACCCTATTTCTACCTAACTAATAGTTATATATTAAATTAGTTAGTAAATTATATAGGGATTATACTTATACTTAGGCTTTATAGTTATTTCATAAATCTATAGATATATTACGTTATAGCTCCTATGAACTATCTATTTTGCTATAGCCCTTCTATTTAATAAGGTACTAATAGTTTTATCTAGGGCCCCTATAGGTAATAATATAGTTTACTATATAGATATTATTGTTATTATTAATTAGGATATCTCGTGGTAAGATAGCTAAGCTAAAAAAGGGCTCTAATTATATAGGCGTGAAAATATTATGGATTTAGTACTTTTTATTGATCTGTAGCTTATATGCTTATCCCCTATTAATTACCTATTAGATCCTAAATAAGCCTAGATATTTATTAGAAAGTTTATAAGAGGGCTGCCTCTACTTAATATTTTTAGTTAAAAGTAATATAAGGTCTCCTATAGCGAAAATAATAGGGGTTCTTCTCTAATTATAGAACTTGCGATATATTTTATTATACTTATAAAGCAAGTTAGTAATAGCTAACCTCTAGGTGAGTAGACTATAAACTCTCTTATATACTGCTAGGATTAAGACCTTTAGCTAGGGTTTAACGTCGTTAGGTCTATAGGGAAAATATCCTATTAGTAGCTTAGCAGCTGATATCTTAGTAGCCTTATAATAGGAGTTATTACAAATAAATTAAGCTAGGTTAAGCTATATTACTTAATTATCCTAGTTAATATTATAGAAAGCTTATAAAAAGTGCTTAATACTCTGGATTTAGTATTCTATCTAGCTATTAGTCTAGGGGTAAAAGGTAGTACTAATCTTCCTCTTAATAACTAGCAGGCAGCATACTTTAGACTAGAAATTACTAGTAAAGAGCGATCCTTAATTAGATATAATAGCTTCTAGGAGCCTAAATATAAGGAAGATATATTTAGTAATTAATATAACTAACCTATTAGCTATGAGTAACTCCCTAGTAGGGATATATAGGGAGTATTTTATAAATCAGTTAATACTAATAAGCATACTATTATAAGGTTTATTTCCTATTATAAGTAATAGTAGTAGTTTAGTAATAAAGTTAATTGATATTTATTAAAAGGGCTAGGTAGGTACTAGTAGGGGCATAAGTTCACTATATAGGAGGTAGTGCCTTAGTTTTATATACTAATACGTTATATATATCTTAATATATTCCTTTATATTACTCTTCTGCGCGTTCTAGAAAAATAACTTTCTAATCCTCTTAATATCTTAATAACACCTTAGTAACCTCTGGGTAGTTTGTTATAGAATACTCTAAGGACTTTATTCTAAAGTAAGTAGTTATTAGGGATATATAGGCCCTCTTAATATCTTAGGGTACTAATATTATCTAGTGACTACCTTATCATATGTTATTCCTACTCCTTATTAATATAAAAGGGATCTTTCTTTTAAGCTTCCTAAACTTATTCCTAAAGCAAGGGTATAAGTTATTCTAGGGCAGTATTTAATAGTTAAGTATCCTATTACTATCTAATACCTACCCTCTAAATAGTAGCCTTATTAAAGCGTTATAGAAAGTCTTATAGGAGCAAGTCTCTAGCTTTATTAATCTCTATATCCCTAGAGGTATATTTAGGTCTCTATAAGAGGCTATTAGCTAGGTTATAGCAACTAGGCTAGTATTTAATTTTAAAATTAAATATTAATAAGTCTTATAATAGCTAAGCCTAATAGCTACTAAGCGTCTTCTTATTAGCAAGGTACTAGTAACCTAAGTAGTTAGTAATAAATTAGATATAATATTAGGAGTAAAGCAAGTAGTGCTGCTACCTCACTACTACCTCCCTAATAGCTAGTAGCTCTACTTCTAGCATGCTATACTATAGTTGCGCGCCCTTAAGCTTCTGAGATATAAATACTACTAGTCTCTATATATCCCCCTCTAACTAGCTTAATATTACCCTATTATAAAGTCTAATATATTAGTTTTAATATGAATTAGGAGTATAGGGTTAAAGTAGTATAAAATAGTTGTCTCTATAAATAAAGCATAGAGCTAATAGAAAGTAACTAGTGCCTTGCTAGTTATTACTAGTTATCTCTTAGCTATATTAGCAAGTTAATTAATAAGTAAGCTATAGATTTTAGAGTAATTCTTAATAAATTTCCTATAGAACCCTATAAATCCTAGAAATTGCTAAATCTCTTATATTATAGTAGGTACTAGCTACTTAGCAATTGCCTAGACCCTCTCCTATTCTATAGTAATTCTATCTACTAAGATTATAAACCTAAGAAAGTTAATCTATTCCCTATCGAATTTATACTTATCAGGGTTTATATAAAGGCTATTAGCTTCTAACTAGGTGAGTACCTATCTTACTACCTCTATATAGGAGTCTATATTATTAGTAAATATTAAGATATTATCTAAATATATAATATAAATAACGTTAACTAGGCCTATAAGTAACTTATTAATAAAAGTCTAGAAGGTAATAGGTATATTAATAAGCCTAAATAGCATAATATAGTATTTATAATAGCTATATTATATATAGAATGCTATCTTCTACTTATCTCCCTCTTAGATCCTTACCTAGTAGCAAGTATCCTTAAGGTTAAATTTAGTAAAGTGCTTTACTTAAGAGAGCTAATTAAGGATTTTATTAATTAGGGGGAGAGGGGTATAGTTCTTAGTAGTTACCTAGTTAAGTCCCTAGTAGTCTATATATAACCTTAACTTACCTCCCTTCTTTAGGATAAATAAGATTAGTACCCCTACTAGACTTATTAATAAGTAAATCTATCCCTTCTATAGGGCTTTATAGATATAGTCTTTTAACTCCTCTAACTCCTTCTTAGCTAGTAGGTAGATTAGTTTAAATAGGGGCTTAGTCCTAGGCTCTAGGTTAATAAGGTAGCTCCTAGTAGTCCTAAACTCTAGTATAATCCCTGCTAGGTTAATATTAAATACCTTCTTAGAGTCCTAGTATTCTAGTAGGATATTTATTTTAATCTCCCTAGTATCCTAGGAGCCTTATTTAGTTAACTATCTCTCTAGTATCTTTAGGCTCTTAGATATCCTCTAGGTGAGTAGTAGTTAATATCTAATTAACTTATAATACTCCTATAAGTATTGCTCTTGCTTTGTTTTTAATATACCTAAGCTCCTTTATAGTTATAATAGGGCGAATGCTCTTCTTATATAGGGGAAAGGTCTAGCCTAACTCCCTCTAATTAAGGTTAGGGCACTCTGCTATATACTAAGGGATCCCTAGGCTAGTATTATAGCTATTACTATTACTAATCCAAAAGTTATATAAAGCTATCTGCTAGATGCCCACGCTATTAGTTATTTAGGTTACTAGCTTCTATATACTATAGTTAGATCCCTTAGATATCTATATTCCCCTAATAGGTTCTAACTTATTAGCCTCTAGTTAGGTATTAGCTATAATCCTCTAGTATATAATATTCTTATTAGCTTTATAATTAATAAGTATAGTATTAATCTTCTAGCTACTTATAACTCAGACCTATATTATCGCTTTAATATAGTATAGCTAGTTACTATCCTATTAAACTACCTATATTGCTACCTAGTCCTCCTCTAGTTATTCGCTAGGGTAGGGTTTGCCTTTATAATAGGGTTAGCTACACTTCTTATAGTATAGGTACCTTAGTGAGATATAGCCTTTTCTTTTATAACTATTATAGATAGTTTCCCTTCTAGTATCTAGTAGTAAGTCCTTAGTATCCTCCTAGTAGGTATTAGTATTGCTATAATCCCCCCTTATAGCCTCAGCTTATCCCTCTAGATTAGTAGTTTGGCCTTCTAGTTATTATTCCTTATTATTAGTCTACTAGTCCCTTACTAGCGCCTTATATACTTATATATTAACTATAAGTTTAGTATTCCTAGCCCTTTTATTAAAGTTAAGCTGCGATTTTAGTAATCTATTTGCTACAATATAGTATTAGAGCTTAGGGTCTAGCCTAGCTACTATATTAGCTACCTAGATCTCCTCTAGTTATTAGTAGGCGGTCTCTGCCTTAATCCCTTTATAGTAATTAATAAAGCTCTAGTATAATTATCCTAGTTACTAGTAGGCCTATTTAAGCTAGGTTTATATACTAAGGGTCCTAGACCCTATATTAGCTATGCTATTAGCTAACTAGTCCTTTATTATTACCTAAGTAATATCCTTCGCCTTATTATTATAGTTAATAAAAAGGTATAAGGTCTATTGCTTTACTACTAATCCCTATATATACCTAATAGTAAATAACACCTTCTTAAGGTCTAATATAATCTTATTTATTTTAAATTATATATTAAGATTAAATATAAATTAATTAAAGTTAGTCTAGGTACCCCCTTTATACTTAAGTATTAGGAGGTGCTTCCCCTAAAGTTCTAACTAGTGCTTCTTTACCTTAGGGTTACTAATCTTAACTATCTAATAGATAGTAGGATTACTTACTAAGGTTAATAGCTAGCTAGCTCTTAAGGCCTTAAGATATTCTTATTTATACTTTAGTTAATCCTTCTTTTCTTCCTTCTTAATAAGCTAATCTAATTTAGCCTCTATTAATTAACTACCTAGTTCTTTACTAGTACCCTTATTACTATTCCACTTAGTAGTATCCTATCCTAAGTTTAGCTATTTAGTAGCTCCTATCTAGTAGGGGATCCTATGGGCTTGCAGGTAGGTATTATATTATTATATTATATTGCTCTAATAGTCTATACCCCTATTAGTATAAGTAAGAGAGAAAAACGTGTTATAAAAGGGTATAGTATAGAGTGAGAGAGTTAGTATAGATAGGTATAACTAAGGTTGAATATTCTTCTCGAGCCCTCTAACCTACTACGTGAGGGTGCGTGAGGGCTAGAGGACTTATCTAGGGGGCTACCCGGTGCCCCCCCTCTATGGACTTCCCTAGGATAGCCCGATAAGCCCTTTTCCCTGCGATATTATCCTGGCTCGTGACAAATCGCCAACATACTGCAACGTGCTCCGATGCAAGAGACCGAACGCTGCGGAAATGGTCGACATGTTCAACGAAAGGATCCAATCATCAATATCAGACTGGGACACCGAGCGGTCTCCTGTCAAGCTAGTCAAAGTTCGGGAAGTCTACAATTGTGTGGCGGGTAGCTGCGACGGTATACACCACAACGCCCTCGGCGAGTTCTAAATTGCCAAAGCATTCGCAAAGGTCTTCATTTCTGACTTCGGCATCGGAACCGAAGAACTCATCATTCCGAAGCAAATTCATGAGAGATTCACGCCGATGCCAGAAAACATCGTCGCAAAAGCTGTATCTTATGGGATTGCAGTTACATGGGATCACGTTTACGGTGCTCGCGGCTATGATTTGAGGAGTCGCACCGGTGATGACTCGAGCTGGGACCAGTGGCGAAAAAGTACCAATCGGCATGATACGCTTTGTGCTCAAGACGGACTTGAGTACCAACACCAAGTTCAGACGCTTAATGGCCAGGCTAGCGGGAAAGATATTACTTCGGAATGGTCGCCGCTCGTCGCAGCCGTCGCAAGTCCGAAAGTAGCGCCGGCTCCAACTGACGTATTCGTAGCCCCTGGTATTTCCGATGTCACGTTGCAGTGGCATTGGCCGCATCGACAATTGAAATCAGTCCGTTATGAGGTCAAGTCCACTGATCAATCGACCTCCTTAGCCTTTGCGATTGTTCAGGGGGCCAAGGGCAATATCATTTCCTTTCCAAACAGCCAGCTGATATCAGAGAATCATTATGCAGTGTTTGCTCGAGCCTGGACTTAAGAGGGACCTGGAATCCTTGCTGCAGGTCATAGCTTCATCGCGGGTCACGGTTAGAGATGCAAATTAACCAGCCCGTGGGTCCCATGGGTACCCGCGGTATGGGTTGGGTAGTAACGGGTACTACCCAGAATATTAGAAGTTACCCATAGGTACCCATGGGTTATATGGGTTTGGGTTATAGCTAATATAGGTACCTATAGGTTATATAGGTTTAGGTTATAGCTAATATAGGTACCTATAGGTAAGGGGTTTTATATAACTTATTATAGGTATCTTTTATAGTAATCGACTTAATTCTTTAATTCTATAGATATCTATATCTAGAACTAATTGCTACTATAGTTCCTACCCGCCTTTAGGATTGCTTAGACTAAGTAGAGGTCTTTGGGTATAATAGTAATATACTTAGCGTGAATTATAGCAAGGTTAACTCCTAGATTTATTAGTTTAATATATAAGTTGTCGCGTAGATACGCGTGGCAGGGGTCTTCGCAGGGGTATATATAACCCTTGCCCTCACGATCCCTGCTGCCCTCCTTTTTCCCATAGATATCTATATATATACGTTTTTTTACGCATACGATGCCCTCTGCTATATATTACTTGTAATAGTTATAAGCCTAGCTCTTTAATAATACTTATACGATCCCCTTTGCTATACGAGTAACACGTACGAAAGCCTCATTATAATAAACTCGACCGCTACGCTATTGACTATAACGCTCGCATTGCTATAAGACTAGCCTATATAAGCCCTATAACTATAATAGAACGCCTAGTACTATGGAGTCTAGGACTATGTTAATCCTACGCTAGGCGCTCCCGATACGCCTCCTCGGATATATTAAAGACCTCCTATGCTTAACGAGGTAATTCAGATATATTAGGTAAGCCTCTAGTTATAATATGAGGCTAGCTATAACGCATAGGCAGCCTAGCGCTAGATGCACTACGCTAGAACTGCTGCCTCTAAAGCGTCGTTAGCTAACGACTCGGAGCTAATACCTCCGCTACCTATTACTACTACTAATATATATAAAGAGCATTCTAGCTAGATCTATAACTACGAGATTGCTGCTGCTAAGCGTGCCGAAGCCTCCGAAGGTTTTTAATATATATAAAACTAGATATAGGGTAGTATTAACCCCACGATCCTTTCTACTATATAGCTCGAATTAGCTAATATTTCGAATAGGTCCTCCGTAGCAACGACCTAAGACCTTATAAGGGCTCTCCGGGCCCGACTCTGCCCTATAGATATCGCTATATATAACTTCATTCGAGAGGATTACCTATGCGCGCTTCACGATACGAATAGCACTATAAACCCGATCTAGTAGTATAAAAGCTAGTATTATACGTTTTTAGCTACGAAAGCCTATTTAATACCTAACGTTTAGGGCATACTTAGTATATAGGCCTTCCTAAACGCTATCGGGATATAGATAGCACCCTCTTAGGTAGAATACGCTTAATTTAAGCTTTTAACTATATAAGAGGGTAGCTAGCTAACTAGATCGCTCGAAGAGTATAGATAACTCTTTATAATAATTATCTATAATATATAGAATATTAACCCGGACTATGCCTCTAGCACGTATACTATGCTTACTAGACGTCTAGAAGCCTAGCTAGCTGCGCAGGCTACTAAGACCGCTTCTAGACCCCCTTCCTAACTAGAGTTAGCTAGTAATAATAAATAGACCTACTACTTTTACCCTTATAGCTATTAGTATAAGTAGCGCCCTATTGACTATTATTAGCTCGAAAAGGCGCTCTATAGCGAGTACCTTAGCTAACTAGATATCTAGGTATCTTCTAATAATATAGAGGATATCTAGATCCGCCTTTAGCTCTAAGAGTAGAAGGATCTCGCAGAGGAACTCTAATAGCGAGGCTAGCTAGAGGTAGCCCTTACTACTTCCCTCGATATTATTACCTAGGATCCCGACTCCGATATATTTCGGAGCCCTCTAGTATTAAGTATATTCCGCTACTTATATTAAGCACATTCCGCAGGGCTAAGGGATAAGTATAGTAGGCTGCTTATATTAAGTACGGTCTATAGGTAGTTAGGACGGCTCCTCTATGTCGAGTATGTTCCGTAGAGGGGTAGGAATAGCTTCGTTTTATCTCGGTTTCTTTTATACTATATATATATACTTAGTAGGGCCTTTTAGAAGCGATAAATATATCGCTCCTAGGGGGGTATATCGCGTAGATACGCGTAGCAGGGGTCTTCGCAGGGGTATATATAACCCTTGCCCTCGCGATCCCTGCTGCCCTCCTTTTTCCCACAGATATCTACATATATACATTTTTTCACGCACACGATGCCCTCTGCCGTACGTTACTCGCAACATAAGTAACGAATCGGGGTATATATTCTTAAAGATACTAGTAAGAAGAGACTTAGTAGACTCTTAAAGAGTATAAATAGCTAAGGCTTAGAAGCAAAGATCCTAGTTTCCCTAGTCCTAGTAGATTTTATATATAAAGCGCTAGAAGGGGAGCTTATAGATAAGAAGATTAATAGACTTCTAGTATATACGAATTTCACAGAGGGCTTTAGCTAGAAAGGGTTAATTTATAGTTATCTTTTATATTAATCTTAACTTATTACTAGGGCGCTAGTAATACTTCTTCTTAGCAGCTCTAGCCTAGATAGACTTACTAGGGGC
>JAOQIF010000566.1:0-56569 GCA_026260285.1 Colletotrichum sansevieriae | reverse complement strand
AGTCTAGGTATCTAGTCCCTTATAATTATCCCCCTTCTAATTATAGTAATCCCTATTATAAGATCGGGTATTATAGGTTAGCCCTCTATTATTATCCTTCTTAGCTATCCGGGGTAGGCCCCGGTCCTTTACTTATTATTACTATTATCTAATATAGTATCTATTTGCTAAATATTTACTAAAAGATAGTAGAGCCCTTAGAGTTATAGATATAATAGCTAGGCTTATAATCCTGTTCCTTATAGTTCCTCTCTTTTTAGGCCTTTTTATACTCTCTATCTAAGCTATTCTAAAGAGATCCTATTATTTCCTTTTAAATAAGAGTAGTTATCCTTATAATAACTTCGTTTTTATTCTCCTGCTATTCGCCCTTTATTTAGCGAGTACTTTCTTATATTATACCCTTATAATAACTTCGTTTTTTATCCTATTATTTCCTTTTAAAAGAGGGTAGTTATTCTAATAGTAGCTTTATTTTAGTTCTCCTGCTATTCGCCCTTTATCTAGCGAGCACCTTCTTATACTATACCCTTATAATAACTTCGTTTTTTATCCTATTATCCCCCTTCTAAATAAGCGCGTTACGAGGCTATTAAGTAGGTCGGATAGTAACTATTACTACTAATTTACTATATCTATCTCCTAGTAGGTAGTACCTACTATAGTAAGTAACTACTATATTTTACTATCTGAAATTATATCTACCTTTATAATAGTTTAGCGAGGTCTCTTTAGCTATTTATAAAATAATAGCTTTTTCCTACCCTAGGGTTAGTTCTTTTCCCTCCTTATTATACTATATTATTTAATAACTACTTTTATATTATCTCAGCCCTTTATCAAGACTTTATAGACCCTCCCTATCTTTTAATACTTCCTTAAATATTATAAGCGCTAAGAGCCTTATTAGCCGACTCCTCGCTAAGTATAGCCCTACTAAGGTCGAACTTAGTAGTAGCAACCGTTAGCGTAATTAGGCGGGTAGTAGCGAACCCTGCGTTAGTTACGCGCTATAGCTCCCTAAGAATACCTAGGTCGTCTGCACCTATCGCTATAATAGTGATTATATATGCAAGTTATACCGGGTTCGTAGTATTAAGTACTATAGGATAAGTTTAGTAATTATTCCATAGAGGTATAGGCTAACTTTTCCTATTTCTAGATTCTTACTTATCTTATTAGTATTACTTATTTCTATTAGAACTAGGTTAAGCGTTATATCTACACGATTACTACTAGCTAATATTAATAGCACGAGATCTTCTATATCTTTATAGCTATAGAGCAGGGGTAGGAGCTTCTCTAATACCTCTATAACTAGTTATTAAATCCTGCTAGTCTTAAGCCTAGTTTTAAGAACTATAAGAACTAGCTCCTCGCTATAGGTATTAAGGAGAGTATAGCTTTATATACCTAGGTATATCTATAGGTTTCGCTCGAGGTAGGTTTTACCTTATAATTAGTCTCGCTCTTTTATTAGTCTAATATATATTTATAAGCAGCTCGCTAGGCTAAGGATAAGGTTTTAGTTAAGAAGATTATAATATAGCTCGATAATACTCTCCCTACTTACTTATATAATAAGACTTATATCTTTAAATAGGCTACTCTTCTTAATAATCTTACTAATATCTTAATAATATAGCTTTTGAAGAATAATACCTATATATCTATACTTCTTTTATAGGAGCCTTTAAAGTTCTAGGGTTCCTATATGCTTTATAATACTTATTACTAAGCTCCTATTGCTATCTTCGAAGTTATTAGTAGTAGTCCTATGCCTTAACTAAATTCTTAGAAGAAGGTTAGTAATACCTTAGTAATAGCTTAGCAATACTAGGTTTATAATAGCGAAGAGGACGAGTCCTTAGCTATAGAGGATAGCAACTCTAATAAAGCTATAGAGAGCAATAGCTAGGGTAGTAATAGTAATACTACTAGCAATAGCTCTAAGGAGGAGAGCAAAGATAATAATAATAATAACGAGGGTAATAATAATAATAATAATAAGTAGTAGTACTAGCGAAACTTCAGCGAGAGTGCAGTAGACTTCTATAGTAATATAAGGTTAGATACCTATAGGGTTTATATTGCTTTTATAAGGGGGGTCTTCTCTTTAGCATTTTTAGCTATCTTATAGTTAATTAACTTTTCTTATTAATCTATATTACTTATTATCCTACTTGCGATATAACTTGCGCTACTATTTCTTAAATCTAGCGAGGATTTATAAAGTATTTGCTAAGTATTCTTCAGGCGTCTAGGTATTATACTCTACTAGCTAGCCTTTCTACTTAACTAAATATAGGAGGCCTATTAGCGCTTCCCTCTATAATATAATATCCTTAACTTCCTATTCCTTAGGGTCTTCTTCAAGGTCCGGGAGCTACCCCTTAGTAAGCTTTTAGCTATATTATAGCTTAGGTAGAGCAATAGAGAAGATATTATATACTCTATTATACTTCTCTAGGAGTTATACTCTATAGGTATTAGGGCTTATAACTTCTATAACTAGTATAAGAATAAATCTTAGGGCAAGCTTTTACTAACTCTTTGCAAAATAGAAGTTCTTCGTTAAGAGTCTTATAATATCTCTAACGTAGTATAATTATACTTTTCTTCTAGTATTCGTATTCTTAGCTTATACCTTAGTTATATATTACTAGGTCTTAGCTATTCTTTAGCAAACCTCTATTAGCTTCTTAAGCCTTTTATTAACCCCTTAGGTCCTAATCTCTATATTTAGCAAGTAGTAGTTAACTATTTAAGGGTAATATCCTATAAGGGCTTTAAATAGGGATATGCTAATAGTAATATATTTATTATTATTATATAAAAATTCAGCCTTAACTAGTTATATTGCTTATTAGTTACACGAGCTTTTACTAAACTTTATAAGATATATAGTTAAGGTCTAGTACGTTCTTTCAGTCTAACTATCTATCTATAGATATTATATAGTAGAGATGCGCCCTTTTATATCTCAGGCCTTAGTCTAGTCTTGCTAGAACTAGCTAGTAATTAGTTTATCTTAGTTACTAATAATAACCTCTAGCATACTATATTAGCATTTGATCTCTTAATATAGGATCCTCGCTAAACCCGTAGTATCTAGTCGCTTAGTTATCACTATGAACTATGCTACTTTAGTTATTTGATATATAATTACTAGGATCGTATTATAAGTAACTCCGTTATCTTAGTAACTTTCTAATAAGCTAGTTAAGAAGTCTAAAGAAATCTATTAGAATAGGTATACTAGTAGTTCTAGTATTTATAATAGCCTATGTAGCTTATGCTATAGTATGCGCGCCCCTTAGCAGCGTAAGCACTTAGCGATATATTACTATATATCCTCTATTAAATATAGCTAATAAAACTTTCGCAAGATTAGCTTAGCTTTCTTATTTGCTCCTATATACCCTAATCTAGATATATTATAGTAGTTCTTTAGGATTTTATAGCAAAGGGATCCCTCTTCTAGGATAATAAGTCTTCTTCTGAACTAAAGGATATTATTCTTATTAACTTAGTATTCTTAGTATTCACTAGTATCTTAGCAAACCTTAGCTATAATATCTCTATAGAAGGGGTCTTTAGCCTGCAGTCCTCTAACTATCTATTCGAGATCCGCGCCTAGTTGTAGCATATAAGCCGTTTTATCCTGAATAAGCTCCCTTATTATAGCACGTAGGATATACTATTCTAGTATAGTAACCCTAGCTCCCCCTAAATCCTCTAGCCTATTGCTATTCTATTATAGAGCAATTAGTATAATACCTATATATGCTTTTATACGGGTGATAGCGCTGATATGCATACTTATATGCAGTAGCTTATTAGTACTTATTATAGGGTAGTGCTAACTTAAGGGTGAGGATCCCTTAACCTTAGAGCTAGCCCTCTAGCAAGGTTCTTATATGCTTCGCTAGATAGCTCGGGTATAAGTTCTCATAACTGCTATAGTTCCTTTAAGCTTAGTAATATGCTAGCAAATATTTGCTAAAAGCTAGCTAATAGGCCTAAGTTTCTTTCTAAGGATAGGAAGTATATTATCTACCTTAGTATCTTCTACTATATAGTTAGGGCGTTATAATAGTCTATCTACCGGGTTAGTAACCCCTAACCTATACTAGATTTTAAAGTTAAATACTAATAAGTAGTAAACCTATTGCGCGAGTCTTCTATAAATATCTTGCGCAAGCGTAGCAAGTACTCCTTTTAATACTATATAGTCTATAAGTATTATAAATTTCTTAGGAAGTCCTTATAGGTATTATACCTAGTAATCTAAACTTTCTATAATAGCAAGGAGTTCTTATTGCCCTATAGCCTAGCGCCTCTCTATATCTAAGAGCTTCCTTAACTCGAAGGCTATTAGGTGCTAAACTATGCTATGCTTCTATAAGAGCATGCTAGATGCTACCTAAGTAGATATATTAGTCTTAACCCTAGTTTCTAACGCTAGGTTATAATATCTTAGTATTAGGGCTTTAGCGAATGCTCTCTAAAGTGTTTTAAATACGGTCTATATCTCCCCTATCTAAGCGAAGGCTCCTAACTTTATGCTATTCTAGCTTCTCTTAAGCGCGCTAGTTATAGGGGCTACGATATAAGAATATCTTATAATAAACTTATAGTAAAAGTTATAGAAACTAAGGAATACTTAGATATATCTAAAAGACTTTAGTACTAGCTATTTAATAACTACTCGGACTTTATCTAGGTCTATCCCGATACTATCTTAGGTAATATAGAACCCTAGAAAATCTACTTCTATCTAGTAGAAGTTATACTTCTTTAGTTTTATAAATAGCTTAGTAGCCCTTAGGTAGCATAGGATAGTATAGAGGTCTTTAGTATACTATTCCTTTATATCTAAGTAGATTAGAATATTATCTAGGTATATAATATAGCAAGTATCTAAAAAGTTAGCAAGTATTTAGTAAATATATGCCTAAAAAGTTACTAGGGTATTTATAAGCTTAAATAGTATTATAATATACTTGAAGTACCTATATTATATTCTAAATGCTATTTTCTACCTATCTAGTTTATTAATTGCAATTTAGTAGTATACCTTGCTTAAGTTAATCTTCGAAATAAACTTTGCTCTAGCAAGTCTATCTAGAAGCTTACTAATTAGTAGTAGAAAATAATAGTTCTTTATTATAATTTTATTTAATCCCCTATAGTTTATATATAGTTATAAGCTTCTATCCTTCTTAGGTATAAATAATACTAGTACTCCTATAGAGCTAGTTAAGTAGTATATATAGCCTACTACCTCTATATCCTAGATATATTTAGCGAGCGTTTATAACTACTCTACTAATATAAGATATATCGGTCTATATAGGGGTTCCTTACTAGGTTTTAGTTCGATATAGTATACTACTCCTTTTAGCCTCGGAACTTTCTTTGTATTCTCTTTATTAAAAATATTAATAAAGTCTTAAAGTTCCCTAGGAATCTTCTTCTCCTACTTATTATCTAGCGAGTCTTTGCCTAAAGACTCTATATCCTTTTTATTAGAGCTTATAGCACCTATTAGATATATAATATAAGCTTATTAGCTATTCTCTATAATCTCTTAGATAATCGCTTCTAGCTTAGCGAGTAAGAGGGGTTTATATAACTAAGTATATATATAAGTATCTATATAAATACCTTTCTATCCTATTAAGTTATTAGATAGAAAGATATCTCCTGCTCCTTTAGGGCGAGGGTTTATAATAAAAGCCTAGCGAATCTTCTATAGGTAACCCTAACTATCTATAAGGAAGAATATAAGCTAGTAAACCTTGCCTAAAGCATAAGCATTCCCTAGAAATCTACTAATTTAGGGGCTATAATACTAATAGCCTCCTTTAGTTAGAGCCTCTTAACGAGGTCTTCTTATATAATATCTACTACTATATAGATATTTATATCGACCTCTAGTTCGACTTCACTAGATGCTCGGAGCGCTAATACCCGTTCCTTAATAGTCTATCTTATTAGAACTAAGGTAATTTCTAGCGTAATACCCCTTAGGGTTATATCTATACCTACTCGTTTCCCGAGTCTTTAGTATTAGTTATACTAGGTATTATAATTATACTTATCCCGCCCCGTTTTAGGTTTAGGTTCTAATTACTACTTATTAGCTACGCGTAGGGTTCGGTATAGTTAGGGGAGATATAGCTATACTTCTTATAGTTATAGTATTAGGGTCCCTAGGAGTTAGTAGATATACTACTAGCGCTAGGTATTATATAAGCATCTGCTAAGCGGTTGTTCCAGGACGGGGTCTCTAGGTAGCGATCCCTTAAGTCTATCGACCTAGGGGGTTATAAGCTGCTCTTATAAAGGCGGTCTAGAGAGCCTGAGTATAATTACTTATATAACTCGGAATAGCTAGCAGATATTCCCCTATATCTCCTTTCTATAATCTCCTATAATCTCTATATATATAGGGTAATAGTATATATATTAATATAGTTAATATCCTGCTTAAAGAGTTCGTCCTTTAGGGTTCTAATAAAGCCCTAAAAGAAGGCGTACGCCTTTATATTACTAATGCTTACCTTGCTAAGTACTTAGTTAATAGACTCCTATTAAGCCTAATATATAATTAGTTTCTTATTATCCTTCTAGTAGCACTATCTTAAAGTATTATAATAGTTTTATTCTTAGAGCTCAGGTATAATATGCTACCTTCTTATAAAAATTCTAAAGTCTTCCTATTTAGGGTCTATCTAGTTCCCCGACTTATTTATAAGTATTCGCTAATAATTCCGCTATTCTATTTATAGGGTATGCTCTATTATACTCAAAGCCTACTAGATATACTAGCTATTAGAGCAGCTAGGGCGGTACTTATAAGCCTCTTTTACTATAACGAGCTAATCTTCCCTTATTATATTAGTAGATTCGCTAATAAGGCGTGCTATATTATAATTCGGGGGTTTTTTTATAAACCTTAGGCGATCGCTTAGCAGGAGCTTAGTTACTTAATATAGTAGCAATTAGCTCCTATTAGTTAGTTATTATAGTTATAATCTATTATATTAGTACTTAGCTAGTTGCTTTATCTAGCCCTCTAGCTTAGGCTAGCCCGTTAGCTATAGCTATAGACGTCTAGCCTATTAGCCCGTCTAGTTTATAGGAAGGGGTCTTATATACCCTATTCTCCTATATATACTTAGCATCTATATAGCGAGTATTTAGCATAAGTAGCCCGTTCTCTTCAGGGCCCCTAGCCTCGCTTAATATATAGCTTCTTGCCTCCCCTCGTTAGCTTATATTATCCTCTAATTGCTCGCTAGGGTTAGCTTCCTTATATAGGTTTGCGCAGGCTATTTCGCTCTACTCTTAGCGAATATTAAGTATAGGTTCTTTAGCTTAATTAGTAGGTATTACTCGGGTGTATAGTATTATTATTATTACTAACCTTCTTAAAGCAGGGTAGAAGCAAAAGAATTATAAAGGTATTAAGGGGCTAAGAGCTATAATTAGGTTAAACTAATAGCAGAAGCACCTAAAAGATAGGATTAGTATTATTATACTACTTTTGCCTACTTCCTCTAAGATCCTTTATTTCTAGCCTTTAGCGAGTATTCGCTAGGTTTTCGCTATAAGGGTTCTATACCCTAGATCTATAGGCCTCTCTATCCCTTTAGCCTATATTAGCCGAAGCGTCTCCGGTTTCTCCGGTCTGGGTATCCAGTCCCTTATTTTTTACCATAACTTTATTATAAGATATTCTTATATTATAGCTCCTATAAATAATATGCTCAATGGAAGCTAGAATAGCATAAAGTTAGGAGCCTTCGCTTAGATAGGGGAGATATAGACTGCATTCGAGATACTTCGGAGAGCATTCGCTAAAGCCCTAATACTAAGATACTATAACCTAGTATTAGAAACTAGGGTTAAGACTAATATATCTACTTAGGTAATATCTAGTATACTCTCGCAGAAGTATAGCATAGTTTAGCACCTAGTAGCCTTCTAGTTAAGGAAGCTCTTAAGTATAGAGAGGCGCTAGGCTATAAAGCAATAAGAACTCCTTATAATTATAGAAAGTTTAGATTACTAGGCGTAGTACTTATAAAGACTCCCTGAGAAATTCGTAATACTTATAGACTATATAGCGCTAAAGGGAGTGCTCGCTATACCTATATAGGATATTTATAAAAGACTCGCGTAATAGGTTTACTACTTATTAGTATTTAACTTTAAAATCTAATATAAGTCGGGGGTTACTAATCTAATAGATAAACTATTATAACGCCCTAACTATATAGTAGAAGATACTAAAGTGGATAATATACTTCCTACCCTTAGAAAGAAACTCAGGCTTATTAGCTAGCTTTTAGTAAATATTTGCTAGTATATTACTAAGCTTAAAGGAACTATAGCTATCGCAAGAACTTATACCTAAGCTATCTAGCGAAGTATATAAGAACCTTATTAGAGGGCTAGCTCTAAGGTTAAGGGATCCTCACCCTTAAGTTAGCACTACCCTATAATAAGTACTAACAAGCTACTACGTACGAGTATGCATATTAGCGCTATCACCCGCACGAAAGTATATATAGGTGCTATGCTAACTACTCCACGAGAGAATAACGATAGGCTAGAAGACTCAGGGGGAGCTAGGGTTATTATATTAGAATAGTATATCCTATGTGCTATAATAAGGGAGCTTATTTAGGATAAAATAGCTTATATATTATAACTAGGCGTAGGTCTTAAATAGATAGTTAGAGGATTATAGGCTAAAGACTACTTCTATAGAGATATTATAACTAAGGTTTGCTAGGATACTAAGCAATACTAAGGATACTAAGTTAATAAGAATAATATCCTTTAGTTTAAAAGAAGACTTATTATCCTAAAAGAGGGATCCCTCTGCTATAAAATCCTAAAGAACTATTATAATATACCTAGATTAGGGTATATAGGAGCAAATAAGATAGCTAAGCTAATCTTATAAAAGTTTTATTAGCTATATTTAATAGAGGATATATAGCGATATATTACTAAGTACCTACGCTGCTAAGAGGCGTATATACTATAGCATAAGCTATATAAGCTACTATAAATACTAGAACTACTAGCATACCTATTCTAATAGATTTCTTTAGACTTCTTAACTAGCTTGCTAGAAAGTTGCTAAGATAACGGAGTTACTTATAATACGATCCTAGTAATTATATATTAAATAACTAAAATAGCACGGTTCTTAGTAATAACTAAGTAACTAGATATTATAGGTTTAGCAAGGATCCTATATTAAGAGATCGAGTACTAATACAGCATGCTAGAGGTTATTATTAGTAACTAAGATAAACTAATTACTAGCTAGTTCTAGCGAGACTAGACTAAGGCCTGAGATATAGAAGGGCGTATCTCTACCGCATAGTATCTATAGATAGAGAGCTAGACCGAAAGAACGCAGTAGACCTTAACTATATACCTTATAAAGTTTAGCGAAGGCTCGCGCAACTAATAGGTAATGCAATTAGTTAAAGCCGAATTTTTATATAATAATAGCAAATATACTACTATTAGTATATCCCTATTTAAGGCCCTTATAGGATACTACCCTTAAATAGTTACCTACTGCTTATTAAACGCGAAGATTAGGACCTAAGGGGTTAATAAAAGGCTTAAGAAGCTAATAGGGGTTTGCTAAAGAATAGCTAAGACCTAGCGATATATAACTAAGATATAAGCTAAGAATGCGAATACTAGAAGAAAAGTATAATTATATTATATTAGAGATATTATAAGACTCTTAATAAAGAACTTCCGTTTTATAAAAAGTTAGTAAAAACTTGCTCTAAGATTTATTCCTATGCTAGTTATAGAAGTTATAAGCTCTAATACCTATAGAGTATAACTCCTAGAGAAGTATAGTAGAGTATATAATATCTTCTCTATCGCTCTACTTAAGCTATAGTATAGCTAAAAGCTTGCTGAGGGGTAGCTCCTAGACCTTAAAGAAAACCCTAAAGAATAGGAAGTCGAGGATATTATATTATAGAAGGAAGCGCTAATAAGCCCCCTATATTTACTTAAGTAGAAAGGTTAGCTAGTAGAATATAATACCTAGGAGCCTGAAGAATACTTAGCGAACGCTTTATAAATCCTCGCTAGATTTAAGAAATAGTAGTATAAATCGTATTATAAGTAGGATAATAAGTAGTATAGATTAATAAGAAAAGTTAATTAACTATAAGATAGCTAAAACGCTAAAGAGAAGACCCCCCCTATAAAAGCAATGCAAACCCTATAGGTATCTAACCTTATATTACTATAGAAGTCTACTATACCTTCGCTAAAGTTCCGCTAGTACTACTACTTATTATTATTATTATTATTATTACCCTCGTTATTATTATTATTATCCTCGCTCTCCTCCTTAGAGCTATTGCTAGTAATACTACTATTATTACCCCAACTATTGCTCTCTATAGTATTATTAGAGTTAATATCCTCTATAGCTAAGGACTTATCCTCCTCGCTACTATAAACCTAGTATTACTAAGCTATTGCTAAGGCGTTACTAACCTTCTTCTAAGAATTTAGTTAAGGCGCGGGATTACTATTAATAACTTTGAAGATAGTAACGGAGCTTAGTAATAAGTATTATAAAGTATATAGGAACCTTAGACCTTTGAAAGCTCCTATAAAAGAAGTATAGATATATAGGTATTACTCTTTAAAAGCTATATTATTAGGATATTAGTAAGCTTATTAAGAAAAGTAGCCTACTTAAAGATATAGGTCTTATTATATAAGTAAATAGGGAGAGTATTATTAAGCTATATTATAATCTCCTTAACTAAAACCTTATACTTAGCCTAGCGAGCTACTTATAAATATATATTAGACTAATAAAAGGGTGAAACTAACTATAAAGTAAAACCTACCTTAAGCGAAACCTATAGATATACCTAGGTATAAAAAGCTATACTCTTTTTAATACCTATAGCGAGGAGTTAGTTCTTATAGTTCTTAGAACTAGGCTTAAGACTAGCAGGGTTTACTAACTAGTTATAGAGGTATTAGAGAAGCTCCTACCCCTGCTCTATAGCTATAAAGATATAGAAGATCTTATATTACTAATACTAGCTAGTAGTAATCGTATAGATATAACGCTTAACCTAGTTCTAATAGAAACGAGTAATACTAATAAGATAAATAGGAATCTAGAAATAGGAAAAGTTAGCTTATACCTCTACTAAATAATCGCTAAACTCACCCTATAGCACTTAATACTACGAACCTAGTATAACTCGCATATATAATTACTATTATATTAATAAGCGCAGACGACCTAGGCATTCTTAGGGAGCTATAGCGCGTAGCTAACGCAGGGTTTGCTATTACCCGCTTAATCACGCTAATAGTTACTACTGCTAAGTTCAGCCTTAGTAGAGCTATACTTAGCGAGAAGTTAGCTAATAAAGCTCTTAGCGCTTATAATATTTAAGGAAGTATTAAAAGATAGGAAGGGTCTATAAAAGCTTAATAAAGGGCTTAGATAATATAAAAATAGTTATTAAATAATATAATATAATAAGGAGGGAAAAGAACTAACCCTAGGGTAGTAAAAAGCTATTATTTTATAAATAGCTAAAGAGACCTTGCTAAACTATTGCAAAAGTAGATATAACTTCAGATAGCAAAGAATAGCAGTTACTCGCTATAGCAGGTGCTACCTACTAGGAGATAGATATAGTAAATTAGTAGCAATAGTTACTATCCGACCTACTTAATAGCTTTATAATACGCCTATTTAAAAGGGGGATAATAGGATAAAAAACGAAGTTATTATAAGGGTATAATATAAGAAAGTACTCGCTAGATAAAGGGCGAATAGCAGGAGAATAAAAACGAAGCTATTATAAAGATAACTACCCTCTCTCGAAAGGAAATAATAGGATAAAAAACGAAGTTATTATAAGGGTATAGTATAAGAAAGTACTCGCTAGATAAAGGGCGAATAGTAGGAGAATAAAAACGAAGTTACTATAAGGATAACCGCCCTCTTTTAAAAGGAAATAATAAGATCCCTTTAGAATAGCCTGGATAGAGAGCATAAGAAGGCCTAAAAGGAGAGGAACTATAAGGAACGGGACTATAGGCTTAGCTATTATATCTATAACTCTAAGGGCCCTACTATCCTTTAGCAAATACTTAGTAAATAGTTACTATACTAGATAATAGTAGTAATAAGTAAAGGACCGGGACCTACCCTAGATAGCTAAGAAGAATAATAATAGAGGGCCGACCTATAATACCCGATCTTATATTAGGGATTACTATAATTAGAAGGGGAATAATTATAAAGGACTAGATACCTAGACCGGAGAAGCTAGAGATATTTTAGCTAGTATAGGCTAAAGGGATAGAGAGGCCTATAGGTCTAAGGTATAGAACCCTTATAGCAAAGACCTAGTAAATACTTACTAAAGGCTAGAAATAAAGGATCTTAGAGGAAGCAAGCAAAAGTAGTATAATAATACTAATCCTACCTTTTAGGTGTTTCTGCTATTAGTTTGACCTGACCGTAGCTCTTAGCCCCTCGATACCTTTATATTTTATAGATAGCTAAAGAGACCTCGCTGCACTATTGCAAAAGCAGATACGACTTCGGATAGCAAAGAATAGCAATTACTTACTATAGCAGGTGCTACCTACTAGGAGGTAGATATAATAAATTAGTAGTAATAGTTACTATCCGACCTACTTAATAGCCTCGTAACGCGCCTATTTAGAAGGGGGATAATAGGATAAAAAACGAAGTTATTATAAGGGTATAATATAAGAAAGTGCTCGCTAGATAAAGGGCGAATAGCGGGAGAATAAAAACGAAGTTATTATAAGGATAACCGCCCTCTTTCGAAAGGAAATAATAGGATCCCTTTAGAATAGCCCGGATAGAGAGCATAAAAAGGCCTAAAAGGAGAGGAACTATAAGGAACGGGATAATAAGCTTAGCTATTATATCTATAACTCCAAGGGCCCTACTATCTTTTAGCAAATACTTAGCGAATAGTTACTATACTAGATAATAGTAGTAATAAGTAAAGGACCGGGACCTACCCTAGATAGCTAAGAAGGATAATAATAGAAGGCTAACCTATAATACCCGATCTTATAATAGGGATTACTATAATTAGAAAGGGGATAATTATAAGGGACTAGATACCTAGACTAGAGAAGCTAGAGATACCTCAGCTAGTATAAGCTAAAGGGATAGAGAGGCTTATAGGTCTAGGGTATAGAACCCTTATAGCAAAGACCTAGCGAATACTCGCTAAAGGCTAGAAATAAAGGATCTTAGAGGAAGCAAGTAAAAGTAGTATAATAATACTAATCCTACCTTTTAAGTGCTTCTGCTATTAGTTTGACCTGACCGTGGCTCTTAGCCCCTCGATACCTTTACACTATTATTTTTTAATTAGTTACTAATAGTTATATAACTATTTAGTAGTATATAGCTAGTAATTATTTAGCTTTATTACCTAGCGATACTAAGTATTAAAGGGCGTCATCTTTTTAAGGTCTCTAACCTAGTTAAATTTCCTTTTTTAGCATCCTTTTTTCAACTTAGCAGCCTCTATTTTCTCTTTAGCGCTTATTTCATAAGCCTTTGCTATAATTATCCTATTTCTTCCTATTTCTTCTTTTTTTTACTTATCTTCTTCCCTAACCTTTTACTAATAGCTCTCTACTATATCCCATATTGTGCATATAGGCGTAGTGATCGCTAAATACCTATATAATCCTGAAATTCTCTCTAGTAACCTTACTAGTAATACTAATAGTAGCTATCCTTACCTTAGCTATCTCTATAAGATATACTAGGATATTATTAACCTTCGCTATATATATAGCGAATATATATAGAAGTATATCTATTATACCACTAATAAAAAGAAATATACTACTATAAGTCTCTGCTAGTTTACTACCTAGTTGCTGCATACTAATACCTAGTAGGTTCCCTAAGAGCTTTGGGGCATAGCCTAGATAACCTAGCATATATTCCACTAGATCTAAACTTAGGAATATAAGGGTATTTTAACCCCTCTTTATTATTATTATCTCCTTGCTTCGCTTAGTAATTATTTAGTAGTATAGAATTATATTACTAAGCTTATTTATAATCCTACTACTAGTAGTAGTAGCTATAATATAGAGCAGCTCTAGCTCTAGGAGCTCGCTTCTATCTATAAGCACCTAGCTCTTAATATCTTAGTTTATATAGGCTATTATTTACTACTCCCTTGCTAACTATATCCTACTAATAATTAGTTCTAGGTTAGTACCCTTTATAATAGTATTAATATACTTTAGCGCCTAAACGCTACCTAGCTGCTATATATTCATAATAATAGTCCTACTATATACCTCTATAATAAGATTAATTATCTAGTTAATAACCCTTTAGTAAGGCTAGTCCCTAAACGCCCTTATAAGCATAATATTAACTCCTTTCCTAAGTTTAGTAAGTTGCTCTAGGATAATCTCCTTAAGTATGCTTCTAAAAATATTCCCTTCTACTTTATTACTATTACTAGTACTTACCCTATCTTATATATATCCTACCTTTATACTCCTATTAAAAATATAGCTAAGAGGATAGTAATAATTTAGTGAAGAAGGCTACGAAGGCTAAAAAGGCTAAGGCTACTATTACTATCTCTAATAATAGCTCTAGTAATAAGTTAGATAGTAACTCTAGTAGTAAGTCTAGTAGTAAGTTAGCTAGTAGTTAGTCTATAGGTAGCAATAATAGGGATATTAGTAATACTAGCTTAGCGACTAGTCGCTATAGTGCTGCTCGTAGTTGTGGTAGTTAGGGTGCTCGCGCTCGTGGCTATAGTTAGAAGTGAATAACTCGTTAGATTGTTAGCTTTTCCCTTTTTCTTTATAGGATAATACCCTCTTTCTGCTATAATATTAGTGGTAATTTGCTACTTAATATAATTAATATTCTGCTTTATAATTTAGCATCTATTCTATAGTCTTATGACTTATAATTAGCAACTTATTACTATAACTTTAGCAACTAGTTATCCTACTTCTTATAAAACCTCCTATACTATCTATCAAACTTATAAATAGCCTCTTGCGTATTTGCTAAGTTCTCTATAGGCTCTTATATATTATATTCTATTGGCTATCTATAAGGGACTAGATACCCAGACCGGAGAAGCTGGAGACGCCTTAGCTAGTATAGGCCGAAGGGATAGAGAAGCCTATAGGTCTAGGGTATAGAACCCTTATAGTAAAGACTTAGCGAATACTTACTAAAGCCTAGAAATAAAGGATCTTAGAGAAAGCAAGTAAAAGTAGTATAATAATACTAACTCTATCTTTTAGGTGCTTCTATTATTAGTTTAACCTAACTATAGCTCTTAGCCCTTTAATACCTTTATAATTCTTTTATTTCTACCCTACTTTAGGAAGGTTAATAATAATAATAGTATTACACACCCGAGTAATACCTACTAATTAAGCTAAGAAACCTATATCTAATATTTACTAAGAGCGGAGCAAAATAACCTATACGAACCTATATAAGGAAGCTAACCCTAGTAAGCGATCGGAGGATAATACGAGCTAATAAAGGGAAGTAAAAAGCTATGCTTTAAGCGAGGATAGGGGCCCCGAAGAGAATAGGCTACTTATATAAGTACTTACTATATAGATAATAAGTATATACGGGAAACTAGGGAACATAAGACCCCTTCCTATAGACCGGATAGGCTAATAAGCTAGATATCTATAGCTATAGCTAACGGGCTAGCCTAAGCTAGAGGGCTAGATAAAGCAACTAGCTAAGTACTAATATAATAGATTATAACTATAATAGCTAACTAGTATAAGCTAATTGCTATTATATTAAGTAACTAAGCTCCTACTAAGCGATCACCTAAGGTTTATAATAAACCCCTGAATTATAATATAGCGCGCCTTACTAGCAAATCTACTAATATAATAAGGGAAGATTAGCTTATTATAATTAAAGAGGCTTATAAGCACCGCCCTAGCTGCTCTAATAGCTAGTATATCTAATAGGCTTTAAGTATAATAGAGCATACCCTATAAATAGAATAGCGGAATTATTAGTAAATACTTATAGATAAGTCGGGGAACTAGGTTAACCTTAAATAGGAAGACTTTAGAAGTTTTATAAGAAGGTAGTATATTATACCCGAGCTCTAAGAGTAGAACTATTATAATACTTTAAGATAGTACTATTAGAAGGATAATAAGAAACTAATTATATATTAGGCTTAATAGGAGTCTATTAACTAAGTACTTAGCGAGCTAAGTATAAGTAATATAAAGGTATATACCTTCTTTTAGAGCCTTATTAAGACCCTAAAGGATAAACTCTTTAAGTAGGATATTAACTATACTAATATATATACTATTACTCTATATATATAGAGATTATAGGAGATTATAAAAGGGAGGTATAGGGGAACGTCTACTAGCTATTCTAAGTTATATAAGTAACTATACTCGGGCTCTCTAGACCGCCCTTATAAGAGCAGCTTATAACCCCCTAGGTCGATAGACTTAAGGGATTGCTACCTAGAGACCCTATCCTAGAACAACTACTTAGCAGATACTTATATAATACCTAGCGCTAGTAGTATATCCTCTAACTCCTAGGAACCCTAATACTATAATTATAAGAAGTATAGCTATATCTCCCCTAACTATACTAAAACCTATATATAGCTAATAAGTAGCAACTAGAACCTAAACCTAAGACGGGGCGGGATAAGTATAATTATAATACCTAGTATAACTAATACTAAAGACTCGGGAAACGAGTAGGTATAGATATAACCCCGAGGGGTATTATATTAGAAATCACCTTAATTCTAATAGGATAAACTATTAAGGGATAGGTATTAGCGCTCCGAGCATCTAGCGAAGTTAAACTAGAGGTTAATATAAATACCTATATAGTAATAGATATTATATAAGAAGATCTTATTGAGAGGCTCTAATTAAAAGAAGCTACTAGTATTATAACCCCTGAATTAGTAGATTTCTAGGGAAAGCCTATGCTTATAGGTAAGGTTTACTAGCTTATATTCTTCCTTATAAATAGTTAGAGTTACCTATAGAAGTTTACTAGGCTTTTATTATAAGCCCTCGCCCTAAAGGAGCAGGAGATATCCTTCTATCTAATAACTTAATAGGATAAGAAGGTATCTATATAGATATTTATATATATACCTAGTTATATAAACCCCTCTCGCTCGCTAAGCTAGAAGTAATTATTTAAAAGATTATAAAGAATAGCTAATAAGCTTATATTATATATCTAATAGGTGCTATAAGCCCTAATAAGAAGGATATAGAGACTTTAGGCAAAGATTCACTAGATAATAAGCAGGAGAAGAAGATTCCTAGGGAACTTTAAGACTCTGCTAATATTTTTAATAAAGAGAATATAAAGAAAGTTCCGAGGCTAAAGGGAGTAGTATACTATATTAAACTAAAACCTAGTAAGGTACTCCTATATAGACCTATATATCCTATATTATTAGAGTAGTTATAAATACTTACTAAGTATATTTAAGATATAGAAGCAGCAAGCTATATATACTACTTAACTAGCTCTATAGGAGTACTAATACTATTTATACCTAAGACGGATAGAAGCTTATAATTATATATAAACTATAAAGGATTATATAAAATCATAGTAAAGAACTATTATCCTCTACTATTAATTAGCAAGCTTCTAAATAGACTCGCTAGAGCAAAGTCTATTTCTAAGATTAACTTAAGCGAGGTATATTACTAAATTGCAATTAATAAAGTAAATAGGTAGAAAATAGTATTTAGAATGCAATATAAGTACTTCGAATATATAATAATATTATTTAGGCTTATAAATACCCTAGTAACTTTTTAAATATATATTTACTAAATACTCGCTAACCTTTTAAATACTTATTATATTATATACCTAGATAATATTCTAATTTTCTTAGATATAAGGGAATAGTATACTAAGGACCTCTATACTATCCTATACTACCTAAGGGCTACTAAGCTATTTATAAAACTAAAGAAGTATAACTTCTACTAGATAGAAGTAGATTTTCTAGGGTTCTATATTACCTAAGATAGTATCGGAATAGACCTAGATAGAATCTAAGTAGTTATTAAATAGCTAGTACTTAAGTTTTTTAGAGATATCTAAGTATTCCTTAGGTTTTATAACTTTTACTATAGGTTTACTATAAGATATTCCTATATTATAGCCCTTATAAATAGTATACTTAAGGGAAGCTAGAATAGCATAAAGTTAGGAGCCTTCGCCTAGATAGGGGAGATATAGACTATATTTAAGATACTTTAGAGAGCATTTGCTAAAGCCTTAATACTAAGATATTATAACCTAGTATTAGGAACTAGGGTTAAGACTAATATATCTACTTAGGTAGTATTTAATATGCTCTTATAGAAGCATAATATAGTTTAATACCTAGTAGCTTTCTAGTTAAGGAAGCTCTTAGATATAGAGAGGTGCTAGGCTATAGGGTAATAGGAACTCCTTGCTATTATAGAAAGTTTAGATTACTAGGTATAATACCTATAAGGACTTCCTAAGAAATTTATAATACTTATAAACTATATAGCGCTAAAAGGAGTACTCGCTATGCCTGCGCGGGATATTTGCAGAAGATTCGCGTAGTAGGTTTACTACTTATTTATATTTAACTTTAAAATCTAGTATAGGTTAGGCATTATTAATCTAGTAGATAAACTATTATACCGCCCTAACTATATAATAGAAGATACTAAGGTAGATAATATACTTCCTACCCTTAGAAAGAAACTTAGGCTTATTAGCTAGCTTTTAGTAAATACTCGCTAGTATATTACTAAGCTTAAAGAAACTATAGCTATTGCGAGAACTTATATCTAAGCTATCTAGTAAAGTATATAAGAACCTTGCTAGAGGGCTAGCTCTAAGGTTAAGGGATCCTCACCCTTAAGTTAATACTACCTTATAATAGGTACTAATAAGCTATTATATATAAGTATATATATTAGCGCTATTACCCACATAAAAGCATATGCAAGTGCTATACTAACTGCTCTATAAGAGAATAGCGATAGGCTAGAGAACTCAAGGGGAGCTAGGGTTACTATACCAGAATAGTATATCTCACGTACTATAATAAGGGAGCTTATTTAGGATAAAATAGCTTATATACTATAACTAGGTATAGATCTTAAATAAATAGTTAGAGGATTATAAGCTAAAAACCCCTTCTATAGAGATATTATAGCTAAGGTTCGCTAGGATGCTAGGGATTATTAAGGATACTAAGTTAATAAGAATAATATCCTTTAGTTCAGAAGAAGACTTATTATCCTAGAAGAAGGATCCCTCTACTATGAAATCCTAAAGAACTATTATAATATATCTAGATTAGGGTATAGAAGAGCATATAAGATAGCTAAGCTAATCTTATAAAAGTTTTATTAGCTATATTTAATAGAGGATATATAGTAATACGTCGCTAAGTACCTGCGCTACTAAGGGGTGCGCATACTATAGTATAAGCTATATAGGCTACTATAAATACTAAAACTACTAGCATACCTATTCTAATAGATTTCTTTAGACTTCTTAACTAGCTTACTAGAAAGTTACTAAGATAATAGAGTTACTTATAATATGATTCTAGTAATTATATACTAGATAACTAAAGTAGTACGGTTCTTAGTAATAACTAAGCAACTAGATGCTATAGGTTTAGCGAGGATCCTATATTAAGAGATTAAGTACTAATATAGCACGCCTAAGGCTATTATTAGTAACTAAGATAAACTAATTACTAGCTAGTTCTAGCAAAACTAGACCAAGGCCTAAGATATAGAAGGGTGTATCTCTACTATATAGTATTTATAAATAAGACCGGTTAAATTGCCTATATAGCCTAGCTATCCTGCCTATATAGGGCACTACGCCGCCCTACTTCAGCTTAACTACAGCCTCTGATTAATCGGATTTACCTGATAATTAACCGAGTTATTTAATAGTTTAAAAAGACTATAGTAAACGCGTTTTTAGCTAGTTTTATTAGTTTTACTAATTAATACTTAAATCGCTTAAAACTAATATCTTTTTAATTAATACTATTCTTTCTGCCTATTACTTAATCGGGTTAATTACCCTAGTAATCCTATATATCCTATTAGTCTAGCCTTATCCTCCATAGGCCTAACTAGCACTCTAACCTCTCCGAGGCTAGGGAGCCTTACTAGTAATATCTCTATTACTTCCTCTGCTTCTGCTGCTATAAGCCTAGCTACTACGGGGTCTGCTATAGCCTCTGCCTCGGGGCGCTAGTACTAGTATTAGTAGCGCTAGCGCTACTACTAGCAAGGCTTATATATTATCCTCTTAAGCCCTTAGGTCCTCTAAAACCTCATCGAAGCCCTAGCATAGTATTAGGTCGTCTTCTCTCTCTTAGTAAGATAGATCTTAGGCTTGGCTTGCCTAGGATGCCTAGGGGTAGTTAGCCTCTCTTCCCGGGGTTCTCGCTAGGGTTTATAATAGTAGCAGGGCGACTAGCACTTATGAGTAGCTATTATAAGGCTAGCTGCAGCTTATAATAATAATTAAGTTAAGTATATACTAGAGGGGGTCCTTATTAAGAAGATTGTTTATTAAGTACTATTATAGGTAGTAGTAAAGGTAGCGGAGGCTCTCGTTATATTATAAGCAGGCCTTAATTATATAGGAATAGAGTAATCTAAACTAGGCAGTAAACTACTATATATACGCCTTATTTGCGATCTGCTTCTTTAGCTGCTTATAAACTAACTAGTACTAGCTAGCGATTAACTTAAGCGCCTTCTTAGCATAGAGGCTGCGTATATTGCCTATCTAATCCTTCGATCGATCGTTAGTACTAAACTCTATAAGTTAATGGTTCTGCTGGTCTATGAGATTAGTTATATAGGTAGGTTTTTAATCGTTGATTATTTATTCTATACGTTCGGTAAGGAAACGTAGATTAGCAGTCGAATTAAATAAGTAACTCTTAATCTCTTTATAAGACCCCTCTATATACAAAGTAATGCGCAAGCTAAAGTTAGTATACTTATTAATATAGCAGGTAGCGAACTCCTTATAGAAGGGTAGGTAGGTCTTAAGTATATAGTTAATACAAGCCTCCTGCGCTTTGAACTTATTAAGTATAGTCTTCTAGCCCTCTTTAAATAGAGCCTTTATAGTAGCGTAGATCGTAGCTTTCTAAAGTATTATAAAGCCGTCGGGGCTATAGGGCACGTTTTATAGGATAGAAGACGTAGTAACGGGCTCCTCTGATATAGTACCTACGAGAAGCTGCTGAAATATAGGGTTAATATATATATCTTTATTAGCAGTAGGTATAGGATCTTCTATATTACTAATCTAGCGCTTCTTAACCTCGAATTAGACGTTCTTATTAATATGCTAAATATAGAGCTATTACTAAACGCTAGGCTAGATATTATTAAGGGTAGTCTTAAGGGCTTTCTCGAAGTTAGTAAGAATAACGCAGGGTAAGTAAATAATGCTAAGATTGATATATAACTCCCCGAGGCGCTCGATTGCTTATTAGTATACTTCTCTATCCTCCTTATTAAGTAAGCAAAAGCTAATATTAAATATAGTATTAATATTAGTAATACCTGTGATATTTATTAATAGTATACCGAAGCGATTAGTCTTATATATATTATCGAGCGATAGGATATAGGGAAATAGCTTATATATCTGCTCGTAGTATAGGTAGGTCTAAAATAAGCTGCTAAGGTAGCTATTGAGTTACTAAAAGCAGTGATTTATATAATGCTTTTAGAGAAGGCGAAGGAGGGCTTATATAGGTATATCGCTACCTAGGATAGCTAGCTAGACGTGTTATTACTCGTTCTTAATATCTTAATGCTTCTAGGGCTAGTCTAGGTAGCGCGCTGCTATTAAAGCGGTTGCTAAATAACTACTTAATAAAGTAGTCCGAAAGATCTCTTGAAGTTCCTAGCGCTAGCTATTAGAGCGCTTCTAATACGAGGGATAGGCGGCGTTATTCTAAGAAGGCTTATAATTATACTAATCGTTCCTTATTATAAAGAACTAGCGATCTTCTTAGTTTTTATAGCATATAGCTTTAGCTAACTAAGGGTAGTTAGTTTTATATAAGGTAGTAGCGCAGACTTAGGCTATGCTAGGTAGGTTCTAACTACCCGCGTCGTAGTAGAGGTCTTATTATCGAGGTATGCTATTTTCATAGTTTAACTAGCAGCGGTTAATAATTATATATCCCTAGGTCTTTACTTAGCTCGTGATATTATTAATTAGCTGCTTGAGAGTATTATAGCCGATCTCGTCGCCTATTAGCGCTTCGAGAGGTATTATAGCAACGTTATTTTAGGTAGGCTAGCGAGGGTAGTAGTAGTAATAAAAGATAGGTAGAAGGGCGATATTAACATAGTGCGAAAATCGCTAAGTTTGAAAAAAATCCTAGGTTAATTCTAACTAATAAGAGGCTACTATTAAGGGTGGGGTAGGGCAGCGTGGTGCCCCACACAGGCAGGATAGCCAGGCTGCACAGGCAATTTAACCTAACTCTTATAAATAGATAGCTAGACTAAAAGAATATATTAAACCTTAATTATATATCTTATAAAGTTTAGTAAAAGCTCGTATAACTAATAGGTAATATAATTAGTTAAAGCTGAATTTTTATATAATAATAGCAAATATATTATTATAAGCATATCCCTATTTAAGGCCCTTATAGGATACTACCCTCAAATAGTTAACTACTACTTACTAAACGTGAAGATTAGGACCTAAGGAGTTAATAAAAGGCTTAAGAAGCTAATAGAAGTTTGCTAAAGAATAGCTAAGACCTAGTAATATATAATAGAAGTATAAGCTAAGAATATAAATATTAGAAGAAAAATATAATTATATAACGTTAGAGATATTATAGGACTCTTAATATAGAACTTCTATTTTGCAAAGGGTTAGTAAAAGCTCGCCCTAAGATTTATTCCTATGCTAGTTATAGAAGTTATAAGCTCTAATACCTATAGAGTATAATTTCTAGAGAAGTATAATAGAGTATATAATATCTTCTCTATTGCTCTACTTAAGCTATAATATAGCTAAAAGCTTACTAAGGGGTAGCTCTTAGACCTTAAAAAAGACCCTGAGGAATAGGAAGTTAAGGATATTATATTATAGAGGGAAGTGCTAATAAGCCCCCTATATTTAGTTAAGTAGAAAGGCTAGCTAGTAGAGTATAATACCTAGGAGCCTAAAGAATACTTAGCGAACGCTTTATAAGTCCTCGCTAGATTTAAGAAATAGTAGTATAAGTTATATTATAAGTAGGATAATAAGTAGTATAAATTAATGAGAAAAGTTAATAAACTATAAGATAGCTGAAACGTTAAGAGAAGACCCCTATCTATAAAAGCAATATAAACCCTATAGGTATCTAACCTTATATTACTATAGAATTCCACTATACCTTCGCTAAAGTTCTGCTAGTACTACTACTTATTATTATTATTATTATCCTCGCTCTCCTCCTCCGAGCTATTACTAGTAATATTACTATTACTACCCTAACTATTGCTCTCTATAGTATTATTAGAGTTACTATCCTCTATAGCTAAGGACTCGTCCTCCTCGCTACTATAAACCTAGTCCTACTAAGCTATTACTAAGTTATTATAAACCTTCTTATAAGAATTAGATCGAGGCGTAGGACTACTACTAATAACCTTAAAGATAGCAATAGGAGTTTAGTAATAAGCATTGCGAAGTATATAGGAACCTTAAACCTTCGAAGGCTCCTATAAAGGAAGTATAGATATATAGGTATTACTCTTTAAAAGCTATATTATTAGAATATTAATAAGCTTATTAAGAAAGGTAGCCTATTTAAAGATATAAGTCTTATTATATAAGTAAGTAGAGAGAGTATTATCGAGTTATATTATAATCTCCTTAACTGAAACCTTATCCTTAGCCTAGCGAGCTACTTGTGAATATATATTAGATTAATAAAAGGGTAAGACTAATTATAAAGTAAAACCTACCTTAAGCGAAACTAATAACCGCACCTAGGTATATATAGCTATACTCTCCTCGATACCTATAGCGAGGAGTTAGTTCTTATAGTTCTTAGAACTAAGCTTAAGACTAATAGGGTTTACTAACTAGTTATAGAAGCGTTAGAGAAGCTCCTGCCCCTGCTCTATAGCTATAAAGATATAGAAGATCTTATGCTACTAATACTAGCTAGTAGTAATTATAAAGATATAATACTTAACCTAGTTCTAATAGAAACGAGTAGTACTAATAAGATAAGTAGGAATCTAGAGATAGGAAAAGTTAGCCTATACCTTCCCCGAATAATCGCTAAACTCGCCCTATAGCACTTAATACTATAAACTTAGTATAACTCGCATATATAATTACTATTATATCAATAGGTATAGACGACCTAGGTATTCTTAGGGAGCTATAGCGCATAGCTAACGCAGGGTTTGCTACTACCTGCCTAGTTATACTAATAGTTGCTACTACTAAGTTTAGCCTTAGTAAGGCTATACTTAGCAAGGAGTTAGCTAATAAAGCTCTTAGTATTTATAATATTTAAGGAAGTATTAAAAGATAAAAAGGGTCTATAAAGGCTCGATAAAGGGGTTAGATAATATAAAAGTAGTTATTAAGTAATATAGTATAAGGAGGAGGGAAAAGAACTAACCCTAGGGTAGGAAAAAGCTATTGTTTTATAAATAGCTAAAGAGACCTTGCTAAACTATCGCAAAGGTAGATATAACTTTAGATAGCAAAGAATAGTAATTACTCACTATAGCAGGTGCTACTTACTAGGAGGTAGATATAATAAATTAGTAATAATAATCGCTATCTAACCTACTTAATAGCCTCGTAATACGCCTATTTAGAAGGGGGATAATAAGATAAAAAACGAAGTTATTATAAGGGTATAATATAAGAAAGTACTCGCTAAATAAAGGGCGAATAGCAGGAGAATAAAAACGAAGTTATTATAAGGATAACTACTCTCTTTCGAAAGGAAATAATAGGATCCCTTTAGAATAGCTTAGATAGAGAGCATAAAAAGGCCTAAAAGGAGAGGAACTATAAGGAATAGGATTATAAGCTTAGCTACTATATTTATAACTCCAAGGGCCCTACTATCCTTTAGTAAATATATAGCAAATAGTTACTACGCTAGATAATAATAGTAATAAATAAAGGACCGGGGCCTACCCCGGATAGCTAAGAAGGATAATAACAGAAGGCTAACTTATAATACCCGATCTTATAATAGGGATTACTATAATTAGAAGGGGGATAATTATAAGGGACTAGATACCTAGACTAGAGAAGCTAGAGATACCTCAGCTAGTATAAGCTAAAGGGATAGAGAGGCCTATAGGTCTAGGGTATAGAATCCTTATAGCAAAGACTTAGTAAATACTTACTAAAGGCTAGAAATAAAGGACTTTAGAGGAAGCAAGCAAAAGTAGTATAATAATACTAACCCTACCTTTTGGGTGCTTCTGCTATTAGTTTGACCTAACCGTGGCTCTTAGCCCCTCGATACCTTTACACTATCCTACCAATTTAACTAAATATTATATATTATTACTAATACGTTGCTATATAATAATCTCTTTTATTTCTTATTCCTCTAGCTTATCTTTAAGCTCTAGGTATATAGGCAAACCTTTGCTACTTACTTAGTAGTTATCCTATAGTTCTAGTAAGGTAATAGATAAATATTATATATCTATTAGTACTATAGTAATAGATAGACCCTATATACTTATATGCTAACTAGGTCTATAATAACTACCTATATAAACCTAGGTGCTAGTTTCTTATTCTTAAATTAGAAGTTCTTTATTAATAGCCTGACGACCTATCCCTAATAGTAGGTCTAGTCCTTATGCCTTATATTATAATACTTAGCTTACGCTTTAGTAGCCTTCTGCTATTATTCCTAGGCCTTCTTGCAGAGTCTTGAAGTATATCTAATTCGCTCCCTTATACTCTATATTATAACCCTATTCGCAGGAGTTATATATTCTATATAATATAGGTAGTAACTATATAGGGCCTCTATTAGCGAGTAGCTAGTAGTGCTATAGTAACTATTATTATATATAAACTCTGCCTCAGGTAGCTAAACTACTTATTCTTATAGTAAGTTGCTAGCATATGCTTATAAGTACTTTTCTAATATCTAATATATCCTTTCTAACTACCTATCGGTCTAGGGGTAGTATATAGTAGAGAGGCGGCGCTTAATAGCCCTCTCTCTTATAAACTCTTCTTAAGATTTGCTAGTTAGGAGCTTATCTTAGTTGCTTATAATACCCTCTAGGGTGCTAAAGCAGTATTTAACCTATTTATAAATAATCCGCGCTAACTTAGCAGCTATTAGCTGCTTCGTTATTAGGATAAATATAGCGAACTTAGTTATTTAATATATAGTAATAAGAACTGTGTTATATTCTCCGCCTATATGCTAAGAGCTCGCTAGCAATCTAGTGATAAAGTCCATGCTTATTTCCTAGAATGGATATATAAGTAAGGGTAGTAGTTATAACTTTCTATATATCTTATGCCTCAGAACGCAGTTCCCCTAGCATATATAGCACCCTATAATATAATTATGCATATCTATAGCTAAGCTTAGCTTATAGAAGTTCCTTGAGATTAACTTAGTAGTCTTATTTACCCTTATATAACCTAGCCTGTGGTTATTATGGTATTAGCAAAGGATCTCTAGCCTTAGAGACCCCTCTTATAGTATCTCTAACTATCCCTTATAGAATAGGGTTCTATAACTATTAATTATATAGTCCTTATAATTACTAGCTAGTATATACGCCCTCTCCAATTATATCTAGAAGTATAAGTTATTAGCCTGCAGTTTATAGATAAGATTCTCTATTACTTCGGAGGGTTACTAAGTATCTGCTGTTTTGCTTATTATAAGCTCCCTTATAACTTAGCGTCGGATATACTGCTATGCTATAGTAACCCTAGCGCTAAGCAAGTCCTCTTAGTTAATAACCTCTTACTAAGCGTTCTCTATATTACCCCTTGCTCTTTAGCATTAAGTTATTATAGCTGCTATAGTTATAGTAATATTAGCGTGCTATAGAGTATAATACTAACTAGAGACTGAGGCGTCTCTGCCCCTAGAGCTATCCGTCTAGAAGGGGCACCTTATGCTAGCCCTTATAATATTAATAAATACTTTTGAGGTCTCTATACTACCTTATAGTATAGTAATACTTACGTAAAGATCTGCTAGTAGTTTGCTAATAAATCTTAGCTTCCTTACTAGGGTTAAGAGTATATTATTATATTTCACCTCACCCTCTATATAGTATAGCCTCCCAGATAGACTATTTACTAGGTTTATAACCCCTAACCTATGCTCTAGGTTGAAATTAAATACTAAGAGTTTATATACCTACCTAGTAAGCTATCCCTAAAGGTCCTATATAGGCGCGCTAATAACTGCCTTTAGCGCTTAGTAATCTATTAGAACTATAAACCTCTTTAATATACCCTGAAGGTAGTAAGCCTAATAGTCTAAGCTTTTAACTATAGCAAGAAGTTCCTATTAGCCTGCTCCCTAACGTTGCTATATATTGCTAAGCTTCTGCGAATAGTAAGTAACTAGTCACTACTAGCTATTAAAATATTATGATAGGATACTAGAGATAGCCTTTATAGAAGCATCTATCTTAACCCTTATTTCATAGGTTAGGTCCTAGTATTAGAGAATAGTTACTAAGCAGAAGGTAGCATAAAGCTGCTTAAAAGCCTATTAAGCCTCTTCTAGCTAGTGGAACTCACCTCCTTTCTTACTATTCTCACTACCCTTTAATAAGGATATTATTAGGGCTATAATACCTAAATATCCTATAATAAACTTATAATAGAAGTTATAAAATCTAAGGAAGACTTAGATTTCTTAGTATATCTTTAGTAGCTTCTATTTAGTAATAGCTTAGATATAGGTTTAATCTACTAATATACCTTTAGGTATAATAATATACCCTAGGAACTCTACCTACTATTAGTAACAACTATACTTACTAAGCTTAGTATAGAGCTCCTACTAGCAAAGCCTATAGAGCACTTAGACAAAGTCTTTTATATATTGCTCTCTTATCTTAGAATAGATGATAATATTATCTATATAAGTAATATAATAGGTATCTAGTAGCTTAGCAAGCACTTAGTAAATATACCCCTAGAATATAGCTAGGGCGTTTATAAGTCTAAATAGCATAATAGTATATTTACGGTACCTATAATATATCCTAAAAGCTATTTTCTAGCGATCCTCTAGCTTAATATGGATATAGTAGTATATATATCCTAAATATTAATCTTTGCGATCTATTTAGCTCCCTAAAGCCTATCTCATAGTTTGCTAATAAGAGGGAGTAGATATTAGTTCTTTATTATTACCTTATTAAGGCCTTAATAATCTATATAAGGTATAGGGACCTATCTTTCTTAGGCATGAAAAGGATAGGGGCGCCTGCTTCGCTAGTTAAGGGTTAGATCCGCCCTATTGCTTAGTTATTAGCAATATATTAGCGAAGGTCGTCTAATTAATACTTATTTAATAAGTAGATAGGCCTATATAGAGGTTTCTTCCCTTTAATTAAGTTAATAGTATATTCTATGCCCTCTAGAACTAGGTACTCCTTTGCTTACTATTTATTAAATATTGCCTATTTGCTAAATAGCTTTAGTAATAACTCCATATTACCCTCTAGGGTATCTTCTTCTTCTAGCGCCCCTATTAGCAGCTTATAGGAAGCGATATTCCCTAATATATATATAATATAGGCCTTCTGCCTATTCTTAATAACCTCCTATATGAATACTAATAGCTTAATAATACTAAAGCATTTATATTCCTAGGTATTTATCTAGGTATTAATTATAATACCCTCTCTTCTTATAGAGTATTATAATAAGTGGAGGTCTCCTGCTCCTTTAGGTTAGGAGGCTTTAGTAAAGAGTTGCTATATTTTCCTTATTTCTCCTCCTGAGTTAATAAGGAAAAATATTAACTAGTATATATTCTAGCCTATTATAAATAACCTATTAAACCCTTCTAATATAGGGGCGATAGCTACTGCAGGTTATAATTATAGGGACTTAGCTAGTTAACTACTAATAATATCAACCTAGGAATAAGAATCTATATCTACTACTACTTCTTATTTAGTAATATTCTAGAGAATAATTACCTATCCTTTTATAGTAGCTCCCTTAAGGAAAGTATCTAATTCTAGTTTAGGCATAGGGGTTATTAGTATAATCCCCTAGCCTACTTGTTTTCTAATAAGTTAAGTTCCTTAATTTCTCTTATAGATTAGATTATATTAACCCTCGCCTTCTTAGTAAGTATTTAGTATGCTATTAGTATTTTATTTATGCTTTATCTCGCGCGTTTATCTAGGCAGTCTGCCCTCTTATACCCCTTTTGCTTATAGCTAAAGCATACTATATAATTAGATATTATAGGTTATATACTAGGGCTAGATATAGACTAGTTCTAATTAGGTCCCTATATTATGCTACTAACTAGTTAGTAAGGTATTAGACTCTAGGAACCCCATATTACCTTATAGCTAGAACCTTGCTAGCCTGCCTTTTAGCCTAACCTCGCTACTAGGGGCCCCCTTAGGTTATACTCTTCCCCTATATGCTATTTCCTGCTCTTACTTCGCAGAGATTTACTACCCTATTAGTAATATATCTCCTATAAGCATTCTACTTCTATAGGTATATCTCTTAGCTTCTATATCTTAACTTTCTAGTATTTAAGTTCCTTGCGTAGGAATAGGGCTAGTTAGAAGTATAGTATATAAGCCTTAGCCTTACTATCTTCTATACTAACTATACCTAAGTCCTAATATATTACTAACTATTTAGTAAAGAACTATATTAGTAATTATATCTCCTTCTGCCTTATTATATCTAGCTTCTTATAATACCTTCGCTCTTAAAGCTTAGGGTCAATATACTATTAGCAAGTAAATACTATAAAGTTAGCCTATACTAGGTCTCCTTCTAGTCTAGCCCTATAGTATTATTACTAGGTCTATAGGAATAGGCTTATCTTTATAAGCACCTATTAGACCTGCTGCTCTAGTATACTACTAGTATATAGTTAGTTTCTATCTTTAATTACTTAGATCTAGTTATTAACCTAGTTTATAGTAAAATCCTTAGTTATAATATAGTAGTTATATATAGGGGGCTTTTTATATTCTCTCTATAGGTATCTTATTACTAAGCAGTTAGTAAGTTCCTATAGTAGGGTAGTAGTTTATTCCTTATGCTGCTATTATTATAGATATATCTGCTCTATAAGGCTCTCCTATTATCTCTATAGTAGCCTTATAGCCTAGGTAAGGATACTAGAGATACTAGCTTCTTAGGGAGTCCTAGGCAGGGTGCCCTATTAGCTACTACTTGCTATCTATTTGCCCCTTAAGGGGTAGTCTACCTAGTTTAGCGCTACCTAGGACCTAGCTCGACCCCTCGGGGTTATTCCTACTGCTATATTATTACCAGGGTTATCTATTCCCCTAGCGTGGCGTCTACGCTACGTTCCCTCTATCTCAGGGCTTAGTAAATAACCAGTATCTTATTAGCTAAAACTATAAGGAACAATAGCGGGTGCAGGATGCAGAGCCACGCTATTAGCAAAACGTTAGCGAGTTAGGGGCGGATAAATACACCTTAGAGAAAGCTCTGCGAGCTGCAGACTTAGAAGGTTAAGTAATAGTTTAATATAATAATAGATACCTACGTTTTAATATTCTAGGCTTTCCTAGTTTAGGCCTTTAGCTATACTCTTATAAATCTATTACTTCTACCTCGATTTAAGAAACTAGCGCCAGTTAGAATATCTAAAGCAAACTAGTAATAATATACTAATAATATAGTAATAGAGTTTAACTATAATAAACTCTAGGCTAGGTATATAGAATATAACTAATAGGGTCTTAGCTAATGAGATACTAATCGTTTGCTAAGCCCTGAGATATAGGGAATATAGCGCAGATATTACGCTAGGGGAATAGATAACCCTAGTAATAATATAGTAGGAGGAATAACCCTAAGGGGTTAGGCTAGGTCCTAGGTAGCGTTAGACTAGGTAGACTAACTATTATTAGGTAAATAGATAGTAAGTAGTAGCTAATACGGCACCCCGCCTAGGACCCCCTAAGGAGCTAGTATCTCTAATATCCTTACCTAGGCTATAAGGCTACTATAGAGATAATAGGAGAGCCTTATAGAGCAGATATATCTATAGTAGTAGTAGTATAAGGAATAAATTACTACCCTACTATAGGAGCTTGCTAACTGCCTAGTAGCAAGGCACCTATATAGAGAATATAAAAAACCCCCTCTATATAACTATTATACTATAAGTAAGGATTTTACTATAGACTAGGTTAGTAACTAGATCTAAGTAGTTAAAGATAGATCCTAACTATATACTAGTAATATACTAGAGTAGGAGATCTAATAGGCGCTTATAATGATAAGTCTACCCCTATAGACCTAGTAGTAATACTATGAGGCTAGGCTAGAAGGAAACCTAGTATAAGCTAACTTTATAATATTTATTTGCTAATAGTATATTAACCCCGAACCTAAAGAGTAAAAGTACTATAAGAAGCTAGATATAATAAGGCAGAAGGAGATATAATTACTAATATAGTTCTTTGCTAAATAACTAGTAATATATTAGGACTTAGGTATAGTTAGTATAGAAGATAGCAAAGCTAAGGCCTATATATTATACTTCTAGTTAGCCCTATTCCTATATAGGGAACTTAAATATTAGAAAGTTAAGATATAGAAGCTAAGAGATATACCTATAGAAGTAGAATGCTTATAGGAGATATATTACTAATAGGGTAGTAAACTGCTATAAAGTAAGAGTAGGTAATAGTATATAGGGGAAGAGTATATCCTAAGGGGGCCCCTCGTAATAAGGGCGGGCTAAAAGGCGGGCTAGAAGGGCTCTAGCTATAAAGCAACGCAAGGTTCCTAGAGCCTAATACCTTACTAACTAATTAGTAGCATAACATATGGCCCTAATTAGAGCTTGCCTATATTTAGCCCTAGTATATAACCTATAATATCTAACTACTTAGTATGCTTTAGCTATAAGCAGAAGGGGTATAAGAGGGTAGACTACCTAGATAAATAAGTAATATAAACTATAAATAAAATGCTAATAGGGTACTAAATACTTACTAAGAAGGTAAGAGTTAATATAATCTAATCTGAAAGAGAACTTAAGGAACTTAACTTATTAGAAAATAAATGAGATAGGGGATTGTATTAATAACCCCCGCGCCTATATTAAAACTAGATACTTTCCTAACGGGAAATATTATAAAAAGATAGGTAATTATTCTCTAGAATATCACTAAATAAGAAGTAGTAGATATAGATTTATATTCCTAGGTTAATATTATTAGTAATTAACTAGCTAGGTCCCTATAACTATAACTTATAGTAGCCTATACCCCTATATTAGAAGGGTTTAATAGGTTATCTATAATAAGCTAGAATATATACTAGTTAATATTCTTTCTTATCAACTTAGGAGGAGGAGTGAGGAAGATATAGTAACTATTTACTAAAGCCCCCTAACCTAAAGGAGTAGGAGACCTCCTCCTATTATAATACTCTATAGGCAGAGAGGGTATTATAATTAATACTTAAATAAATACCTAAGGATATAAATACCTTAGTATTACTAAGCTATTAGTATTTATATAGAAGGTTATTAAGAATAACTAGAGGGCCTATATTATATATGTATTAGGGAATATCACCCCATATAGGCTACTAGTAGGGGCTCTAGAAAGAGAAGATACCCTGGAGGGTAATATAGAGTTATTACTATAGCTATTTAGCAAATAAGCAATATTTAATAAATAGTTAGCAAAGGAATACCTAGCCCTAGAGGGTATAGAATATACTATTAACTTAATTAAAGAGAACAAACTTCTATATAAGCCTACTAATTACTAAATAATTATTAGATAGAGGAACTCTACTAATATATTACTAATAACTAAGCAATAAGGCGGATCTAACCCTTAACTAGTAAGATAGGCGCCCCTATCCTCTTTATGCTTAAGAAGGATAGATCCCTATATCTTTATATAGACTACTAAGGCGTTAATAAGGTAATACTAAAGAACTAATATCTACTCCCCCTTATTAATAAGCTATTAGATAGGCTTTAGAGAGCGAAATAGATCTCAAAGATTAATATTTAAGATATATACTACTATATTTATTTAAGCTAGAGGATTGCTAGAAGATAGCTTTTAGGATATATTATAAGCACTTTAAATATACTATTATGCTATTTAGACTTAAAAATACCCTAGCTGTATTCTAGGCATATATCTACTAAGCGCTTGCTAGGCTACTAGATACTGTAAGGGACTGGATACCTAGACCGGAGAAGCCGGAGACGCCTCGGCTAGCATAGGCTGAAAGGATAGAGAGGCCTGTAGGTCTAGGGCATAGAACCCTCATAGCAAAGACTTAGTAAATACTCGCTAAAGGCTAGAAATAAAGGATCTTAGAAGAAGCAAGCAAAAGTAGCATAATAATACTAACTCTATCTTTTAGGTGCTTCTATTATTAGTTTAACCTGACCGTAGCTCGTAGCCCCTTCAATACCTTTATAGATACCTATTATATTGCTTATATAGATAATATTATAATCTACTCTAAGATAAGGGAGCAATATATAGAAGACCTTTGCTAAGTGCTCTATAGGTTTCACTAGTAGGCGCTCTATACTAAGCTTAGTAAGTATAGGTTTTACTAATAGCAGGTAGGGTTTCTAGGGTATATTATTATACCTAAAGCATATTAATAGACTAAACGTATATCTAAGCTATTACTAAATTAAAGCTACTAAAGATATACTAAGAAATCCAAGTCTTCCTTAAATTCTATAACTTCTACTATAAGTTTGTTATAAGACATTTAGGTATTATAGTCATAATAATATCCTTATTAAAAAGTAGCAAGAATAATAAGAAAAGAAGTACGTTCTACTAGCTAGAAGAGGCTTAATAGGCTTTTAAGCAGCTTTATGCTACCTTCTGCTTAGTAACTATTTTCTAATACTAGGATCTTACTTATAAAATAAGGGTTGAGATAGATACTTATATAACGGCTATATCTAGTATTCTATTATAATATATTAATAGCTAGTAGTAACTAGTTACTTATTATTTATAGAAGCTTAGCGATATAGAGTAATATTAAAGAGCAGGCTAATAGGAACTTCTTACTATAATTAAAAGCTTAGACTATTAGGCTTCCTACCTTTAGGGTATATTAAAGAGGTTTATAGTCCTAATAGATTACTAAACGCTAAAGGCAGTTATTAGCGCGCCTATATAGGACCTTTAGGGATAGCTTACTAGGTAGGTATATAAACTCTTAGTATTTAATTTCAACCTAGAGCATAGGTTAGGGGTTATAAACCTAGTAAATAGTCTATCTAGGAGGCTAGATTATATAGAGAGGGAGGTAAAATATAATAATATACTCCTAACCGTAGCAAGGAAGCTAAGGTTTATTAGTAAATTACTAGTAGATCTTTAGATAAGTATTACTATACTATAAGGTAATATAGAGACCTTAGAAGTATTTATTAATACTATAAGGGCTAGTATAAGGTGCCCCTTCTAGATAGATAGCTCTAGGGGCAGAGACGCCTTAGTTTCTAGTTAGTATTATGCTCTATAGCATGCTAATATTACTATAACTATAGTAGCTATAATAACCTAATGCTAAAGAGCAAGGGATAATATAGAGAATACTTAGTAAGGGGTTATTAAGTAAGAGGACTTGCTCAGAGCTAGGGTTATTATAGCGTAATGTTATGTCCTATGCTAGGTCATAAGGGAGCTTATAATAAGCAAAATAGCAAATAGTTAGCAACCCTCTAAAGTAATAGAGAATCTTATCTATAAACTATAGGCTAATGACTTATACTACTACATATAATTAGAGAGGGTAAATAAACTAGCTAGTGATTATAGGGGCTATATAATTAATAGTTATAGAACCTTATTCTATAAGGAATAGTTAGAAATACTATAAGAGGGGTCTCTAAGGCTAGACATCCTTTGCTAATACTATAATAACTATAGGGTAGGTTATATAGGGGTAAATAAGACTACTAAGTTAATCTTAAGGAACTTCTATTCGCTAAAGTTAGCTATAGATATATATAATTATATTATAGGGTGCTATATATGCTAAGGGAACTGCGTTCCGAGGCATAAGCCCTATAGAAAGTTATAACTACTACCCTTACCTATATACCTATTCTAGGAAATTAGTATAGACTTTATTACTAGATTGCTAGTAAGCTCTTAGCATAAAGGCGGGGAATATAATATAGCTCTTATTACTATATGCTAAATAACTAAGTTTGCTATATTTATCCTAATAATAAAGCAGCTAATAGCTACTAAGTTAGCGCGGATTATCTATAAATAGGTTAAATACTATTTTAGTACCCTAGAGGGTATTATTAGCAACTAAGATAAGCTCCTAACTAGCAAATCTTAAGAAGAGTTTATAAGAGAGAGGGCTATTAAGCGCTACCTCTCTACTATATATTACCCCTAGACTAATAGGTAGTTAGAAAGGATATGCTAGATATTAGAGAAGTACTTATAAGCATATCCTAGTAACTTGCTATAAGAATAAGCTATCTAGTTACTTAAAGCAGAGTTTGTATATAATAATAATTACTATAGCACTACTAGCTGCTTACTATTAGGGCCCATATATAGATACTATCTATATTATATAGAATATATAACCCCTATGAATAGGGTTATAGTGCAGGGCATTAGGGAGCGAATCGAATATATTTCAAGGCTCTGTAAGAAGGCCAAGGAATAGTATCAGAAGGCTACTAAAGCATAAGCTAAGTATTATAATATAAGGCATAAGGACTAGACTTACTATTAGGGATAGGTTATTAGGCTATTAATAGAGAAGTTCTAATTTAAGAATAAGAAACTAGCACCTAAGTTTATATAGGTAGCTATTATAGAACTAGTTAGTATATAGGTATATAGGTTCTATTTGCTATTATAATACTAATAGATATATAACATACTCTTAGTTATTTTATTAGAACCATAGGATAACTACTAAGTAAATAGCAAAGATTTGCTTATATATCTAGAGCTTAAGGATAAGCTAGAGGAATAGGAGGTAGAAGAGATTATTATATAGCAAGGTATTAGTAATAATATATAGTATTTAGTTAAGTAGGCAGGACAGCTTATAGAATATAATATATAGGAGACTATAGAGAACTTAGCAAATATATAAGAGGCTATCTATAAGTTTAATAGATAATATAAGAGGGCTTATAAGAAGTAGGATAACTAGTTACTAAAGTTATAGTAATAAGTTACTAATTATAAGTTATAAGATTATAGAATAAAAGCTAAATTAAGAAGTAGAATATTAATTATATTAATTAGCAAGTTATTACTAATATTATAGCAAAAGAGGGTATTATCCTATAAAGAAAATGAAGAAAGCTAACGATTTAACTAGTTATTCACTTCCTACTATAGCTATAGGCGTGAGCACTATAACTACTATACCCACACGCAGCACTACTATGAATACTATAGCAACTAGTCGCTAAGCTAGTACTACTAGTATCCCTAGTACTACTACCTATAAGCTAACTACTAGCTAACTTATTACTAGAATTACTACCTAACTCGCTACCTAACTTATTACTAGGGTTACTACCTAACTTATTACTAGCGCTACTATTAGAGATAGTAATAATAACCTTAGTCTTCTTAGCCTTCCTAGCCTTCTTTACTAACTTATTACTACCCTCTTAGCTATATTTAGTAAGGGTATAAAAATAGGAGGGGCAGGAGATAGAGCGCGTACTAATAATAGTAATAAAGCAAGAGGGAATATTATTAGTAGTATGGAGATTACCTTAAAGCGCCTTACTAACCTTAGGAAACGAGGTAATATTATACTTATAAGGGCGCTTATGGATTAGTATTATTAAAGGGTTATTAACTAGATAATTGATCTTATTATAGAGGTAGATAGTAGGATTATTATTATAAATATATAATAGCTAAGCAGTATTTAGGCTTTAAAGCATATTAATATTATTATAAAGGGTATTAGCCTAGAACTAATTATTAGTAAGATATAATTAGCAAGGGAATAGCAAATAACAGCTTATATAAACTCAGATATTAATCATTAGGTACTTATAGATTGAGGCGAGCTCTTAGAGCTAGAGCTACTCTATATTATAGCTACTACTACTAGTAATATGATTATAAATAAGCTTAGTAATATACATCTATACTACTAAATAGTTACTAAGCAAAATAAGAAAAATTATTAAAAGAAAAAAGAGGGGTTAGAACGCCTTCACGCTCCTAAATCTAGATCTAGTAGAATATATTCTAGGTTATTTAAGCAACGCTCTAAAGTTCCTATGGAACCTACTAGGTATTAGTATATAGCAACTAGGTAGCAAATTAGTAGAGACTTATAGTAGCATATTTCTTCTTATTAGAGTTATGGTAGATATACTTCTGTATATAGTTGCTATATATATAGCAAAGGTAAATAATATCCTAATATATCTTATAAAGATAGCTAAGGCAAGGATAGCTACTATTAGTATTACTAGTAAGGTTGCTAGAGAGGATCTTAGGATTATAGAGATATTTTATAATTATTATGCCTACGCGCATAATATAGGATATTATAGAGAGCTATTAGTAAAAAGCTAGAGAAGCAGATAAGTAAGATAAGGAGAGAGAAAGAGAAATTAGATAATTATAGCGAAAGTTTATAAAAAAGGTGCTAAAAATAGAGGCTACTAGGTTAAAAAAAGGATTATAAAGAGAAGAAATTTCAACTAGGTTAGAGACCTTAAAAAGAAGATACCCTTTTATACTTGGTATCGCTAGGTAAAAAGGCTAAATACTTACTAGCTATATATTACTAAATAGTTATATAACTATTAATAACTAATTAAAAAGTAATAGCAATACTTAAAATTCAAAAATATATAACGCGCTAGAAAATAAAATATATTATTTGCTATAATAGCCTAGATCTAGCGCAGGAAGGAGTAATAGTAAATAATATAATAAAGGCGCTAAACCGCTGCCCTATAGTTAGCAATATAGAGCTATATTACCCTACTAGTATGCCTTAGGGACTAAGGCTTTAGAAGGGGGGTAAATTATAAGGAATAATAGCAGGTATGAGATATAAGGCTACGCTACTAGCAAAACGTTAGCAAGTTAGGGGCGGATAAATATACCCTAGAGAAAACTCTATAAGCTGCAGACTTAGAAGGTTAAGTAATAGTTTAATATAACAACAGATACCTACGTTTCAGCATTCTAGCCTTTCCTGGTTTAGGCCTATAGCCATACTCTTACAATTAGGGTTTTAATAGGAGTAATAGGTTTAAACCTATATACAAACAGAAAGAGCTAAAGCTAGTTAAAATATAAATACTTAATTAGTTCATAAATCGGGTAATAAGAAGGTATAATGAAGGGTTAATATCTCTCTCTCCTCTAGTCTATATTAATAATATATAAGTAATTAGCTAATAACTAGCTTTAACTACTCTATTAGCTCATAAGCTATATATAGATATTACTTTCCTCTTTATTTTATACTTCTTACTAAACTTAATAATAATATCCTTATTCTCTAAGCCTTTATTAATAATAATCTCGCTATATAATCTATAATAATAAATAATCTCTTTCTAAATAAACTTTATAATCTTAGCTAAAGTTACTCTCTTAAGCTAATAAGCTTTAGGCTATCCTATAAGTAAATTCCTTATCTCTATAAGATATTACTTATATACCCTCGATATATCTAATAAGATCCTTATAAAAGTAGTCCCTTTAATAAGGTATAGGTCCTTATATTATCTATATATTAAGCTCTCTTCTTTTAATAATTAAAATAACTTCTTAGGGACTTACTAATCTCTATATATATACTAGCTTATATATAGTAATTAGATAGTCTTCTAGCTATAACCTACTTATTTTAATAACTACTCTCTTTATAAGCTTTTATATTTAGCTTCTTCTATTATTTAAGATTATTAATAACTTATTATAATATTAGCTTTTAGTTTATTTAGTCTAGTAAAAAGTAAGTAGTTCTAAATATAATAATCTAATACTCTAGTCCTGAAGTTATAATATCTTATTAATTAAATCCCTAGAGGGTATCTTTATATTATTAAATAATACGTAATTTATTAAGAATATATAAAATAAGTTTATAAATTATTAAAAAATATATTTAGGATATTTATTATATTACTAATAACCTCTATATTCTCTACTAGGACCTCCTCTATATATTATTTATTATTATAGTATTAAGCTTAATCAAAGACAGAAGTAGCTTCTATATATATAAAGAAGATCTATAAATCGATTTAGGAGTTAATTTCTCCCTTAGCTTCCTTATTAATAATATTAGAGGGACCCTAGGGGTTTTATAATAAGCTATCTGCTACTAAGTACTATAGATATATTATACTTTAAAGTTAAATATTTAAATATATATAGTTGAGTAGATAATAAGGGCTCATAGAAGGTCTATAGCTACTTTATTAAGTTATATAACTAATATTTAAATATCTATCTCTAAGATAAATTATTATTCATATAAATACGCTCTTTAAGGTCTTTAGAGTATTATATAACTCCTTCTTCCTAGTATTATATAATAGCTTAGGTTCTAACTAAGTATTACTTTTAAAGCGAGAGACTACGCGCTAGGTATTAATAAATTATCCTAGGATCCTACTCTATCCTATATTACTAATATTAACTATAAAGTAGATACCTCCTCCCCTAGGGCTATAGTTTATAGTAATAAGAATTAAGGCCTCTATAAGTATTAACTTTAAGGTATTTATTATTATTTACTACTTTCCTTCCTAATTAAAAGAGGTATCCTTCTTAAGTAAGTTAGTAAGTAGCTTTATAATAATAGAGTGATCCTTTACCTAGGATCTATAGAACATTATAATCCTTAGGAAAGCCCTTAACTTTATTAAACTAGTATAAGTAGCTTATTTATAAACCTTAACTATTTTTATTTCTTCTAGATAATACTTATTCGCATTATAAATATAGCTAATAATTATTATTACTTCCTAGGCTTATTATAACTTAACTACTATTATTATATACTCTACTAGCTCTAAGTTAATTAGAACCTTATTAACATTCTAGAAATCTTCTAAAATAGATCTATAAATCCCTAGATAAGACTTAATCTCTTCTTTATTATATTATAAAGTTAGTCCCTTAATAGCGATATTACTAAAGAAGGCTTTATAATAGCTAGGTATAAGGTTATATAGGATTCTAATTATAACTTATATAAATTAAATAACTAAGTTTACTACTCCTTAAGGTAATATATATATCCATAGTAATCTAATCAGTAATATAAATATTATTAAGTCTCTACTTATAAGGTCTAAGGGAACTTAGTTATATCCTAAGAAGAAGTCTAGTAGTAATAATAGTTAATATATAGTAAAGTCCTCTAAAAAGTTACTTACTAAAGGGGGTAATATTATATCTTATATTATAACTACATTTATCTTAGTTACTAAGTTAATAAGCTTTATCGTACTATCTTTCTTATATATATGAAAGAATAGACTATAATAAGCTATATAACTTTACTTAAAGATCCCCTTCTTTAGTTTATCCTTTAGAATTATAATAACATCCTACTCTAATCCTCTTAATATTAGGATCGCTTTTATTTATTATACTTTATGTAGAACTATTTGAATTATTTATAGAGGAGTAATAAAAAAGTAAATAGAGCTATAATACTTAAATTCCTAGGCTAAAGCCTTTTCTCTTATAATAAGATTAGCTAAGAAAAGCTTCTTTTCTTTAGGTTATAAATAACTAATAATCTTAAGAATAGCTTCTAGTTAAGCTTTTATAAGCTTTATTTCTTTCTTAATAATTAAAAACTTTAATATAATTAGGCTTATGAATAGAGCGCTAAGATTAGGTATTATATTCTTTTTAGCCCTTACTTATACTTTTAAGTTCTATTCTAGGTCTCTATTTAGGGTTAAACTATTTAATATAGCATTATTAATAGGTTAGATCTTCTTATTCTTTATCTTGTATATTATATTAATATCTTTTATTAATAATATAGGTATTATTAATGTAAGTTTATAATTATTATAAGAAAGGGTAGTATCTATAGCTATAATAACTTTAACTCCTTTCTAATATATTAACTTATGCTTCCTTCTAAGTAGTTTCTTCTTTATTAGTCTCTTCTTAGGTTTATAAAGATATCATTAATAATTAATACTATAGCTGTTATATCTTATTATATATTTAATATTTATCGTAGCTTTATAAATAATATTAAGCTTAGGAGTAACTTTATTTGTAATTATAATCTCTAGGAGTTTATTAAAGATTAATCTAAACTCTTTGAAAATAATAATAACTTGTTTATCTAGGTTTAATTACTACTTAACTTCCTCTAGTAGATTATAAGAGCTTTTAAAAGCTTATTAAATTGTTTTAATATCCTAATATACCTTTATACTTCCTAGTATTATATCTACCTCTTTCTTATTCTTAATATTATTAACTTATTAGTTATCTTCTATAAAGTCTAAGCTTATTATTATATTAGGTCTATTAGTAATAGCCTCTATTTCCCTTTTTCTATAAGAGATATAAGAGTACATTAATACTAAGAAGATATAAAGTAATCTATTTTAATAATAATTTCTAAGAAGTAAATAATTAAGTCTTTTATATAAAAAGGTAGTAAGATATTAATCTTAATATTCCTAGACTAAAGGACTCTAATAATCTAGTTTTATATGTAATCTAGCGTTATCTTAGTTTTTAAAATAAAAGGGTTTCCTAGTATTGTATCCTTATTATAAGTATTCTTAGGAAAGATAAAAAAAGCTAATATCTTAAATCATATTACTATTAATATAAATATTACTTATAGTTATACTTATGGATTAGGTTCTCTACTCCCTATTAGTAATCCTATAGATCCCTATATTTATCTTAATTATATTACTCTATAAGCTTAATCGCTTAATATAACTTTTACTATTAAGGTTAATAGCTAAGCTATTATTAATAGTCTCTCTAATAAATATATTTATAAGGCTATAAAGAGTAGTAGTAATCTACTAGTAGGTTATAGTAAACTCTAGGATTGTAATATATCTTAGTAATAGAAGTAATATAGAATCCTAATCTTTTATTATAATACATATTTTAAATATAGGATTAATTATATAATAATTAAATTAAATTAACTTAGTTTATAAATACTTAGGTAGGTTTATAGAGATAGCTACTAGAGTTATTTAGCTTTTAGAATAGTTCTTATTATTATTCTATTAATCTATTTACTCTTATAGCTCCTTACTATTAACTCCTATCTTATTAAATTAATTCAAAAGTATAATATTAATGAGAATAAAGACTCTTATACCTACAAGTTATGTCTATCTTTATACTTACTAATTATAGCTTTGGTATCGTTATAAACTATTCTATTCTAATCTAGCTAGGTCTAATAAAAGAAGGCTTTAGGGATAGTTACCTTCTTATTTACTCTTTTATTATATAGCTTAATAGTACGGGCTTAACTAGTTTATAAATTACTATATTGAATCTAAGGCTTATTTTATTTATCTTTCCATTATTACTCAACTTATTCCTTAGGTATATCTAGTAATATAATATTATTAATATTATTCTTATTATTAGGTAGCTTTATAACTCTTTAAGTAATCTAAATAAGAGGGTCTTATATTATAAGTAGGTTTACTATTTAGGAAGTTTATTAATCGTATGTATTATAAGGCTTTATATAATAACCTCTAGCTTTCCCTCTTTTTATTATAGTAATATCCTCTATTAGGTTAATATACTAGTTCTTAGGCTTAAAGCTAAAAGTATTATATTTACAAAGTTATATAATTATATAGTATCCTTTAATAAATTCGCAAAGCTAATAAACTACTTAGGATATACCTTATTATAATTAATAACCTATATAATCTCTTCTAGGAGCTTTAGCTACTACTTCTCTATTATTTTACTTATAATAACTATATAATATTTATAACTATCCTTATTAATTAGAATATACTTTAAGAATATCTAGCTATTAGTCCTCTTATAGTTATAGCTTTTATTAATAATACTAGTTTTAACTTAAGTACTAGAGTCTAGAAAACTGTAAAGGTATCGAGGGGCTAAGAGCCACGGTTAGGTCAAACTAATAGTAGAAGCACCTAAAAGGTAGGTCTAGTATTGCTATGCTACTTTTGCTTGCTTCTTCTAAGATCCTTTTTTCCTAGCTTTTAGCAAGTACTTACTAAGTCCTTGCTATAAGGGTTCTATACCCTAGCCTTATAAGCGTCTCTATCCTTTTAGCCTATGCTAGCTATAATATCTCTAGCTTCTCTAGCTTAGGTATCTAGTCCCTTATAATTATCCCCCTTCTAATTATAGTAGTCCCTATTATAAGGTTAGGTATTATAGGTCGGCCCTCTGTTATTATCCCTCTTAGTCGACTAGGGTAGGTCCTAGTCCTTTATTATTATTACTATTATCTAGCATAGTAACTATTTGCTATATATTTACTAAAGATAATAGAGCCCTTAGAGTGTAAGGGACTGGATACCCAGACCGGAGAAGCCAGAGACGCCTCAGCTAGTATAGGCTAAAGGGATAGAGAGGCCTATAGGTCTAGGGTATAGAACCCTTATAGCAAAGACCTAGCGAATACTCGCTAAAGGCTAGAAATAAAGGATCTTAGAAGAAGTAAGTAAAAATAGCATAATAATATTAATCCTACCTTTTAGGTGCTTCTACTATTAGTTTAACCTAACTATAGCTCTTAGCCCCTCGATACCTTTATAATTCCTTTGCTTCTACCCTGCTTTAGGAAGGTTAATAATAATAATAGTAGTATATACCTAAGTAACGCCTATTAATTAGGCTAAAGAGCTTATACCTAATATTTACTAAGAGTAGAGTGAAATAGCTTATATAAACCTATATAAGGAAGCTAATCCTAGCGAGTAATTAGAGGATAATACGAGCTAATAAGGGGAGGCAAGAAGCTATACTTTAAGCGAGGCTAGGGGCTCTAAAGAGAACGGGCTACTTATGCTAAACGCTCCCTATATAAATAACGAGTATATATAGGAAAATAGGGAATATAAGACCCCTTCCTATAGACCGGACGGGCTAATAGGCTAGATACCTATAGCTATAGCTAATAGGCTAGCCTAAGCTAGAGGGCTAGATAAAGCAACTAGCTAAGTGCTAATATAATAAATTATAACTATAATAGCTAACTAGTATAAGCTAATTACTACTATATTAAGTAACTAAGCTCCTGCTAAGCAATCGCCTAAGGTTTATAAAAAACCCCTAAATTATAATAGAGCATACCTTATAAATAGAATAGTAGAATTATTAGCAAATACGTATAGATAAATCAGGGAACTAGATTAACCCTAAATAGGAAGACTTTAGAATTTTTATAAGAGGGTAGTATATCACGCCTGAGCTCTAAGAGTAAAACTACTATAATACCTTAAGATAGTGCTATTAAAAGGATAATAAGAAACTAATTATATATTAAGCTTGATAAGAGTCTATTAACTAAGTACTTAGCGAGCTAAGCATAAGCAATATAAAGGCGTATGCCTTCTGTTAGGGCCTTATTAGGACCCTGAAGGATGAACTCTTTAAATAGGATATTAACTATACTAATATATATATTATTACCCTATATATAGAGAGATTATAGGAGATTATAGAAGGGAGATATAGGGGAACGTCTGCTAGCTATTCTAAGTTATATAAGTAACTATACTTAGGCTCTCTAGACCGCCCTTATAAGAGCAGCTTATAACCCCCTAGGTCGATAGACTTAAGGGATTGCTACCTAGAGACCCTATCCTAGAATAACTACTTAGCAGATGCTCGCGCAATAACTAGCGCTAGTAGTACGTCTACTAACTCCTAGGGACCCTAATGCTATAATTATAAGAAGTATAGCTATATCTCCCCTAAGTATACTAAAACCCGTATATAACTAATAGGTAGCAACTAGAACCTGAACCTAAGACGGAGCGGGATAAGCGTAATTATAATACTTAGTATAACTAATACTAAAGACTTAGGAAACGAGTAGGTATAGATATAACCCCGAGGGGTACTACGCTAGAAATCACCTTAGTTCTAATAGGATAGATTATTAAGGGATAGGTATTAGTACTCTAAGTATCTAGCGAAATCGAACTAGAGGTTAATATAGATACCTATATAGTAATAGATATTATATAAGAAGATCTTATCGAGAGGCTCTAACTAAAAGAGGCTACTAGTATTATAGCCCCTAAATTAGTGGATTTCTAGGGAAGGCTTATGCTTATAAGTAAGGTTTACTAGCTTATATTCTTCTTTATAGATAGTTAGGGTTATTTATAGAAGATTTGCTAAGCTTTTATTATAAGCCCTCGCCCTAAAGAAGCAAGAGATATCCTTCTATTTAATAACTTAATAGGATATAAAGGTATCTATATAAATACCTATATATATACCTAGTTATATAAACCCCTCTCGCTCGCTAAGCTAGAGGCAATTATTCAAAAGATTATAGAGAATAGCTAATAAGCTTATATTATATATCTAATAAGTACTATAAGCCCTAATAAAAAGGATATAGAATCCTTAGGCGAAGATTTGCTAGATAATAAGCAAGAGAAGAATATTCCTAGGGAACTTTAAGACTTTATTAATATTTTTAATAAGGAGAATATAAAGAAAGTTCTAAGGCTAAAGGGAGTAGTATACTATATTAAACTAAAACCTAGCAAAGAACCTCTATATAGACCTATATACCCTATATTAATAGAGTAGTTATGAATACTCGCTAAGTATATCTAAGATATAGAGGTAGTAAGCTATATATACTGCTTAACTAGCTCCGCGGGAGTACTAGTGCTATTTATGCCTAAGAAGGATAGAAGCCTATAACTATATATAAATTATAAGGGATTAAATAAAATCATAATAAAGAACCGTTATCTTCTACTACTAATTAGCAAGCTTCTAGATAGACTTGCTAGAGCAAATTTTATTTATAAGATTAACTTAAGCAAGGTATACTACTAAATTATAATTAATAAAGCAAATAGGTAGAAAATAGTATTTAGAATATAATATAAGTACTCTGAGTATACCGTAATATTATTTAGGCTTATAAATACCCTAGTAACCTTTTAGGCGTATATTTACCGAATACTTACTAACCTTTTAGATACTTATTATATTATATACCTAGATAATATTCTAATCTACTTAGATATAAGGGAATAGTATACCAAGGACCTCTATACTATTCTATATTACTTAAGGGCTACTAAGCTATTTATAAAACTAAAGAAGTATAACTTCTATTAAATAGAAGTAGATTTTCTAGGGTTCTATATTACCTAAGATAGTATCGGGATAGACCTAGATAGAGTCTAAGTAATTACTAAATAGCTAGTGCTAAAGTCTTTTAGAGATATCTAAGTATTCCTTAGTTTTTATAACTTTTACTATAAGTTTATTATAAGATATTCTTATATTATAGCCCTTATAAATAGCGCTCTTAAGGGAAGCTAGAATAGTATAAAGTCGGGAGCCTTCGCCTAGATAGGGGAGATATAGACTGCATTTAAGATACTTCGGAGAGTATTTGCTAAAGCCCTAATACTAAGATATTATAACCTAGTATTAGAAACTAGGGTTAAGACTAATATATCTACTTAAGCAGCGTCTAGCATGCTCTTATAGAAGCATAGCATAATTGTTGCGAGTAACGTACGGCAGAGGGCATCGTGTGCGTAAAAAACGTGTATATGTATAGATGTCTATGGGAAAAAGGAGGGCAGCAGGGATCGCGAGGGCAAGGGTTATATATACCCCTGCGAAGACCCCTGCTACGCGTGTCTATGCGATATACCCCCCTAGGAGCGATATATTTATCGCTTCTAAAAGGCCCTATGAAATATATATATAAAAGAAACCGAGATAAAACGAAGCTATTCCTACCCCTCTATAGAACGTACTCGATATAGAGGAGCTATCCTAACTACCTATAGACTATACTTAATATAGGTAGCCTATTATACCTATCCCTTAGCCCCGCAGAACGTGCTTAACGCAGGTAGTAGAACATACTCAACGCTAGAGGGCTCTAAAATATATTAGAGTTAGGATCCTAGGTAATAATATCGAGGGAAGTAGTAGGGGCTACCTCTAGCTAGCCTCGCTATTAGAGTTCCTCTGCGAGATCCTTCTACTCTTAGAGCTAAAGGCGGATCTAGATATCCTCTATATTATTAGAAGATACCTAGACGTCTAATTAGCTAAGGTACTCGCTATAGAGCGCCTTTTCGAGCTAATAATACTTAATAGGGCGCTACTTATGCTAATAGCTATAAGGGTAAAAGTAGCAGGTCTATTTGTTATTACTAGCCGACTCTAGTTGGGAAGGGGGTCTAGAAGCGGTCTCGGTAGCCCGCGTAGCTAGCTAGGCTTCTGGATATCTAGTAAGCATAGCGTACGTGCTAGAGGCATAGTTCGGGTTAACGTTCTATATATTATAGATAATTATTACAAAGAGTCATCTATACTCTTCGAGCGATCTAGTTAGCTAGCTACCCTCTTATATAGTTAAAAGCTCGAATTAAGCGTATTCCGCCTAGGAGGGTGCTATCTATATCCCGACGGCGTTTAGGAAGGCCTATATACTAAGTATACCCTAAATATTAGGTATTAAATAGGCTTTTATAGCTAAAAACGCGTAGTACTAGCTTTTATACTACTAGATCGGGTTTATAGTGCTATTCGTATTATAAAGCGTGCATAGGTAATCCTCTTAAACGAAGTTATATATAGCGATATCCATAGGGCAGAGTTAGGCCTAGAGGGCCCTCGTGAGGTCTTAAGTTATTACTATAGAGGACCTATTTGAAACGTTAGCTAATTCGAGCTACGTAGTAGAAAGGATCGTGGGGTTAATACTACCCTATATCTAGTTCTATATATATCGAAGACCTTCAGAGGCTTCGGCACGCTTAGTAGTAGCAATCTCATAGTTATAGATCTAGCTAGAATGCTCTTCGCATATATTAGTAGTAGTAACGGGTAGTAGAGGTATTAGCTCCGAGTCGTTAGCTAATAATGCATTAGAGGTAGCAGTTCTAGCGTAGCGCGTCTAGCGCTAGGCTACCTATATATTATAGCTAGCCTCGTATTATAACTAGAGGCTTACCTAATATATCTAAATTACCTTATTAAGCGTAGGAGGTCTTCGATATATCCGAGGAGGCATATTAGGAGCGCCTAGCGTAGGATTAATATAGTCCTAGACTCTATAGTGCTAGGTATTCTATCGTAGTTATAGGGCTTATATAAGCTAGTCTCGCAGCGATGCGAGCGTTATAGTTAATAGCGTAGCAGTCGAGTTTATTATAGTAAGGCTTTCGTATGCGTTACTTGCGTAGTAAAGGGGATCGTATAAGTATTATTAAAGAGCTAGGCTTATAACTATTGCGAGTAATATATAGTAGAGGGCATCGTGTGCGTGAAAAACGTGTATATATGTAGATATCTATGGGAAAAAGGAGGGCAGCAGGGATCGCGAGGGCAAGGGTTATATATACCCCTGCGAAGACCCCTGCTACGCGTGTCTACGCGACAATAATTTAATACCCTATAGCCTTCTAGTTAAAGAAGCTCTTAGATATAGAGAGGCGCTAGGCTATAGAGCAATAGGAACTCCTTACTATTATAAAAAGTTTAGATTACTAGGTATAATACTTATAAGGACTCCCCGAGAAATTTATAATACTTATAAACTATATAGCGCTAAAAGGAGTGCTCGCCTCGCTTGCGTAGGATATTTGCAGAAGACTTATGCAATAGGTTTACTACTTATTAGTATTTAACTTTGAAATCTAGCATAGGTCGGGGGTTATTAATCTAGTAGATAGACTATTATAACGCCCTAACTATATAGTAGAAGATACTAAGGTAGATAATATACTTCCTACCCTTAGAAAGAAACTTAGGCTTATTAGCTAGCTTTTAGCGAATATTTACTAGTATATTACTAAGCTTAAAAGAATTATAGCTATTATAAGAACTTATACCCGAGCTATCTAGCGAAGTATATAAGAACCTTATTAGAGGGCTAGCTCTAAAGTTAAGGGATCCTCACCCTCAAGTTAGCACTACCCCACGATAGGTACTAATAAGCTACTATATATAAGTATATATATTAGCGCTATTAGCTATACGAAAGTATATATAGGTGCTACGCCGACTGCTCTATAAGAGAATAGTAATAAGCTAGAGGACTCAGGGGGAGCTTATTACGGGCTACGCTACTGCTGGCATCTGGGCGGTGCTGCAGACCCTAAGAATTCTGCCCTTAACAACCGCTCTCGCTTAACGTTCGCCCTATATCTGCTTTTCTATCGCATAGGGAACTTCTTAGAAAACTTCCCTTCCTTAGCTTAGATTACTATAATTAAGGCACCCCTAAGTTAAATAAACCCAGGCTAGCCCCTTATATATCTAAGCTCTCTCTCTCTCTATACCTACCTTACTAGTTATATAGCGTAATAGATAGCAGATAGAAAATAGAACTTACTATACTTATAGTAGCTAGTCTAGAAGTATTACTAATAAGTAAAGAAGCGTTTAAAGCAATTTATATAGCAATTAATAAGCTTAGCGACTAACTTAATAGCCTAATAACTATATAGCAGCCTAATAACGAGCTAACTATAGAGCTCTAGCGAGATATAGCAAGCAGCTACGCCCTAGCGTTACTAATACTAACCTTATAGCTAGAGACTACCTAGGAAGTAGGCAGCGCTTAGCGATCGAAACCCCTCCCTAACCCCCCTAAGTTCAGAGGAAACTGCAATAAGTATGCTATATAGGCGTAATAGATATATAATAAAGTTAGGATAGACTAGGACTTCTACCTAAGTAATTAGAAGGCCTAGTATCTTATTAACTCCTACCTAGAACCTAAAGTATAGCTAGTAGTTATAGCTTTCTATAGCTCAGGGGGTAGTAATAGCTTATTTAAGCTAGATACCTTCTTAGCATACCTAGACTATACCTATAGCAACCCTAATATTATAAGCAAGGCTCTTAGAAGACTCTTAGAGCTTTAAATAAAGTATAACGAGGCTTTTGCCTCGTTCCTACCCTGCTTTAAATACGCTATTATAGAGGTAGGTAGTATAATATAGCTAGATAGCATCTAGATCGACTACCTATATAGGGGATTATCTTATAAGCTCCTCGACTATCTAGTTAACTACCTAACCTCCTATAAGTATACTAAATATATTAGCTTTATATAAGATATTATATAGAAGCTAGAGGGATTGCATTATAATCCTAACGCTTTATAATAGCTTATAACTTTTAGATTAAGAGTATTACCTACTAGAGTAGATATAAATAGGGATATTAGGATAATAGGATTAGTATATACCTCGCGCGAGGGCGTAGGCGAAGGTCCTAATAAAGAAACGTACTATTATTTTAAGTATAACTAGATTAGTTATTTATAAAGGGATTATTAGAAGGCTAAGAAGTTAAAAGATAGTCCTAGAGTAGCAAAAGCTATTAAGAAAATAATATATTTAGACTTAGAAGAGGTTAAAGGTAAAGAGGATCCTTCTAACTTAGGAAATAAATAACCCTAGTATAAAATTAGGTATTAGGGATAATAGAAGAAGAGCAAGCTAGTTAGGAATAGTTCTAGTTAGAATATAATATAAGCAGGCCTTCTGCGATATTAGTAGTTAGAGTTAATAAAGGTACTCCTACTAACGCTTTAATAGACTGCAGATATAATATCTATATAATAATAGACTACTAGTATACCCGCTGCCTCTATTTACTATATATTAACTACTAAGCGTAATAATTATAAGGCTTTGCTAATAACTCGGCTTAAGCTATAGCAAAAGGCGTAGCTATATTATACCTCGAGATTAGAAGCTATATATAGCAACTCTTCGCTTATATAATAAAAGGACTAGATACTAACCTCTTCGTAGGGAAGCTATAGATAGAATAAAACTATATTATTTATAATATAGTAGAGAAGTAGATATACTATAGGAAAGCAGGGGTTATTATTACCCTTTAAGGATAGGAAGAACCCTAGAGAGTAAGGGAGATCTAGGAAGCTTGCTAACCTAATGCTACTTTATTTATAGCAATCTACTAGAGGGTTAATAAGAGTTAGCTATCTAAGTTAGAAGCAGGAATATAGATAATAAGCCTAAGGGATATTAAAAAAGCGCTCGAGGTAAAGAAACTAGAAGACTATTTAGAGAAACTACTATAATATATTTATAATAAATTTATAGAGCTTTTTAAGCTAGCTAAGTTATACCCCGTACCTATAAGTTATCCCGGTATAGATTATAAAATCTACCTCGAGTATAATACTTCTAGCTAAGAGGCACCCTTACCCTAGGGACCCCTCTATAGCATATTAAGAAAAGAGTTATTAGTATTAAAAAAGATACTTATAGACCTACTTAATAAGGGCTTTATTTAGGTAAGTAAGTCTCTAGCTAGTATACCTATACGTTTTATTAGGAAGCCTAGCGGAGGATTATAGTTCTATTATAACTACTAAGCGTTAAATATAATTATAAAGCGAGACTGCTACCTCCTACCCCTAATCTAAGAGACCCTCTAGAGGGTTAGTTTAGCGAAGTAATATACTAAACTAGATATAGTAGCAGCCTTCTATAAGATTTATATAGCAGAAAGGTACTAGGAAAAGACCGCTTTTTATATATAATATAGGCTCTTCGAGTAGCTAGTCTATCTATTCGGATTAAGCAGAGCCCTTATAATATTCTAATAATATATTAATAGCACGCTCTAGGAGTTCCTTAATAACTTCGCAATAATATATATTAATAATATATTAGTCTATAGCAGCAGCTCCCGAGCAGACTATAAGTAGAAGGTATATAAGGTTCTCTAGGCCCTCTAAGAGGCTAGTCTTAACCTCAACCTAGTAAAGTGCGAGTTCTCTATAAAAATAGTAAAATATATAGGATTTATTCTAAAGGTAAGCGAGGGTATTACTTATAATATAAAGAAAGTATAAGTAATTATTAAATAGGAAGTACCTATTTTAATAAAAGGATTATAAAGTTTCCTAGGGTTTACTAACTACTACTAAATATTTATATCAGAGTAGTCAGGGGTTATAGAGCCCCTTACCCTCCTAATAAAAAAGGGAGCGCTATTTATCTAGGGTAAGGAATAAGAAGATGCGTTCTAAGCGCTTAAACGCTACTTCTAAACTATACTAATATTACGCTATTTTAACCTATAAGCCCTAATTACTATTAAGATAGACTGCTTAGGGTTCGCTTTAGGGGGGATACTAACTTAAGAAGATGCATAAGGATAGCGCTATCCTATCGCTTTCTACTCGCAGAGGCTAAACCCTGCCTAATATAACTACTTAATCCACGATAAGGAGCTATTAGTAGTAATTACTTATCTAAATATATAGGATGCTAAGCTAAGAAGCTACCTTAGGTTTAAGGTCCTTACTAATTATAAGGGCTTTAAATACTTTATATAAAAGTAATATTTAATAGAATGCTAAAGTTGCTAGGTAGAGTAGTTATCGAGGTATAATTAGCTACTTAGAATATTAACCTAGTTGCTTAGTAGCTATACTTAATATATTCTTATATTATAAATAGGATGCCCTAAAAGGATAAGAGGATAAATAAGAGAAAGGGAGGGTAATATAGATAATCCCTAACTCCGCCCTAAGTAAGGTAAGGAGGATAGTAATAGTTAAAGCCCCTGCTATAATAGTATTCGAGGATCTAGCCCTTTAATATATATAGAACGAAGCTTAAGTAGAAGATAACTAGTATTAAGGGACTTATTCTATAGTAAAAAGGGGCGACTAAAGCTTTCCTCCCTAGCTAGGCCTAAAACTATAGATCGCTAAGTATAGCATTAATACCCTTAGCCGATTAATATTCAGAGACTAGATCTAGGTACTAGGATTAATAGATAAAAATCACCTTTAGAACGTGCTTCGAACGTAGTTAATCTAGAAGTACTATGACTTAGTAACGATAAGCTACCCTAGTTAGAATAATACCCTAGCTATCCTAGCCTAGTAATACTTCTAGCTAGGGCAGTCCTCTATAGTCTGCTAGTTTATAAGAAACTACAATAGCTATAAGCATAGAACGATTTAGCGATAAGTAAAACGCAGGCTTCTTTAACCCTTACTAGTAGTAGAATAGCTATATTGCGATCTTGCTATAGATTTTATTATAGACCTCCTATATATAGTAAAAATAGGGTTAAGATACCTCTAGGTAATAGTTAATAGGCTCTCTAAGATAATAACCCTAGAAGGGATGCCTTTAATAGATATAGAAACGTATATAGAACGCTTTATAAACTACTACTACTAATTCTATAGTATTCTAAAGTCGATCGTTAGTAATAGGGGTAGTAACTAGATAAATTAGTTCTAGTAATAGTTCTATATACTTATAAAGATCGAATAACGTTTAAGCACCGCCTTTTACCTATAGATAGATAGAGTAATAGAACGTTTTAATTAAGAGATCTAGGTAGTCCTGCGGATAATAATTAACTTCGCCTAGGATAACTAGGAGGTTTACTTACCTTCTGTTTAACTAGCGATTAATAGCTATAATATAGCTATAATAGGAGTAAGCCTATTCTTCTTTACCTATAGATATTATATTAACCTAGTGCTAGTAGTATAGCCCGCGCTAGAGCTATTAACCTCATATAAGTTAGCTACTAATAAGTTTATTAGTAAACTAAAGTCGATTATAGAGCTAGCCTAAGTAGCTATTGCTATAGCCTAATAGACTATAGAATAATTAGCAAATAATAAAAGGATACTAGTAGAATACTATAAAGTAGGCAATAAGGTCTAGCTATTACTAGCTAACTTCTATATAGAGAGACCCTATAAGAAGTTAGATTAGCTATACCTAAAGTATAAAGTAACTAGGGTAATCTTACTAACTATAGTTAAGTTAAACGTTCTAAGTAAGGTCTATAACTAATTTTATATTAGCTTGCTATGCTATGCTGCGAATAACCCCCTCCTAGGCTAAGAAGTCGATAATCTCTAACTACTCCCGATTTTTAAAGAGAGAGGATAAATAGGAAGTCGAGTCTATTCTAGCTATGTACTAGAAGTATATAGGTAGGGGTAGGTATTGCAAGTTATTAGTTAAATAGATAAGGTATAGTTAGCTTACCTAAGAGCTCCTATAATCGCTCTAAGATAACTAGGTAGTAAATAAGTATGAAGAAAAGTATAGCCTAATAGATAAGAATAATAATAACCCCTAGTATATTATGCTATAAGCTAGGTAGTAGTTAATAAGCAGGGGTAGGATAGAGGGATAGTAGCTAGGTAATTTATAATTAGAGGAGTAGGTAGAAATAAGAGACTTTATTATAGCTTAAGGCTATAGGGAGGCAGAACGGGACCTAGGCAGGCCTTAGGCAAGCAGAAAGCAGGCGAGTAGAAACTATAGACCTAGGAAGATAACCCCTCACTCCTCCTACTCTTTATAAATAGTAGTAATAGTATTAGCAAGCTAAGAAAAGGGGTTAGATTATTAGGAATAGGAGAAAGGTAGGAATAAGATAAACCTTATAAAAGATCTTAGCTATATCTAAGTAAGCCTAAGCAAAGTAGTATAGCTATGCTTTATTAGGCTTAACTAGGAGGAAAAGCAAAGTAATAGTAATAATAGAGGTATTAAGGATAAGAGTAGCTAGGGAACTAGCAGAGGGTATAGGGGAGGCATCCGACTTAATAGTAGCCTTAGTAGCATGCTTTATAATAGCATAAGCATAAACCTCGTAGTTCTAAATAGAAGTAATATAAAGAAGCTCTATATAAGCCTTGATCTATATAAGGAGCTATAACTATTAGTAATAACCCCGAAATATAGGAATAGTAGAGTCTTATTAAGGTCCTCTTATCGAGGCTATAGCGAGCAAGGCAATCCTAGCTAAGAGAAGCGAACTCCTCCTAGTAGTAAACTATACTAGGGTTGCTCTAGTAGAATATTAGCTCTATAGAGAAGGAATAGTAGGGAAGTAATACTTATATTAATATAGGCAGACTTAATAGCCTCGTTAGAATAGTAGATATAATAAATAATATTACTTATAATATAGTTAGTCTTATAATAATCGAAGGGTAATAGGATATTATATCTCACTTAATAATATTATAATAAGCTATAATATTACTAGGCTTCTTAGCCTTAGCTATAGCGGATATATACTTTAGGCAAGGGACCTCGTAAAGAGATCCCTAGGTCTTATCCTAGGGGATGCTACTAAAGATAAGCTAGTATAAGTAGGGATCCTAGTAGAATATTAGAAGAATACTAAATAAGTAGAAGATAATATACTATAAGGGGCTCCTAAGTAATAGGATATATTAGAAGGGGGTAGTCGAGGTACTCGCGCAGCTCCTAGCTAGCTAGGGCATAGAGGGGATCGTCTATAAGATCGAAGTTATTAGGGGCGGTCTCCTTATGATTAGAGAAGCTAGCGGAGGTAGAGTAGTTAGAAGGCAGGCTTTTAATAGGAGGAGGAGACTCTATCTCTTTATTAGAGTTAGGAAGGGGCTATGCAGGGTTAATTATAGCAAAACTATAGAGAAAGAGCGGGTAGCAACTTATAAAGGGCGCTATTATAGAGGCGAGGGAAATTAGATTAATTAGATCTATATAAGTTAGTAATTAATAGGGATTTAGATATAATAAACTTATATTAATATAGACCGAGAGCATGCTAAAAACGCTGCTAAAACGATAACTTATTAGCTAAAATAATATTATAATTAATTAGTTAACTCACGCTAATATAGGTTAATAGGAGGAGGAAAAAAGATAAAGCAAACTAGGGGCGTGAAAAATTATATTATTATAATTATTTACTTATAAGGCATAGAGCAGCTAGCAGCCCGGATTAACGTCGCCCTAGACTAGCCCTTAGCCCATACTCAAACCTGCAACTTATATAAGGGCTAGGAGGAGTGGGGGGGGGGGGGGGGGGGTATATATTATGGGCTATGCTACGGCTAGCGTCTAGGTAG
>JAOQIF010000565.1:0-56673 GCA_026260285.1 Colletotrichum sansevieriae | reverse complement strand
AACTTAAGGTCTATAAGATCGATAAGAATACTAGCTGAGCCTTCTAGCGCGAGTTCTTATATAACTTTATTAGCTAGACTGCTAAACTATTTAGCAAAGCTAACTAGAAGCTTAGGAAGGCTCTTAAGGACTACGTCGTTAGCTATAGAGTATAGGTTAATCTAGTAGCTAGAATAATCTCTATTAGGCTTGTTAAGGCTATAAATAGACCTAAGTTCTATTACTAGAGCTAAGCCTAGTTAGATGCCTATATAGATAACTTCCTATAATACCTCGCTAATAACTTAATATTTATTTATAAGATATTAGTATTAGTTACGCTTATACGCCTGCCCTATTTCATGAGGCCTGATGAGAGCCTCGCTTAAGCTAGAACCCCGCGGTTATAGACCCCCCCTATAATAGCGCTAGTAAAAACCACGCTTACTAGCGGAGATAATGCAGTTAATAATAACTAGGATATAGGCTATAATAGCCTCCTAGCTACGCTAAAGTAGTTAATAGATCTAGCTAAGCTTTATACTAATAATATAAAGTATAGCAGCGCTAAATATAACGTCTTAGAAGTAAAATTAACTATCTTTTGGGATATCTGCGAGAAAGTTGGGATCTAGTAATCGCAGGCAGCTAGCGCCCTCCCCCTTATACTAAAAGGCTAAGCCTGCGATTACTATTTCAACCGACTTAGCAGCGCCTAGTTAAGCCTCCTAGCTATAGTTAAAAAACTCTATAACTACTTCGAATCCCATAATACCCGCTAGGCTTACCTAATAGAGTAGTACTAGGCTATATTAACCTAGGTTATCTATAATAACCCCTCTAAAACGAGGATGGAGTGCTTAGAGATCCTCGTTAACTATATAACTAAGGTCTAACGAGCCTTACTACTAGCCTACTACTCCGATCTCATCCTATAGGACTATATTATTAATACCTGCTAAGGGGTTGAAGAGTGCTATCTTTGCCTCTTTAACCCTGCTGAATCAATAGAAGGGGTCCTTAGCTAGTTATATTTAGCTATATTAATAACGACCTAGCCTACGGCCTAATATATTACTAAAAATAACGATAGGACTAGGGTCTATTAGACCGACCATACCTACTACGGCAACGGTCGAAAGAATCGTTTAGGGCCCCGTACGGTTAGCAATAGCCTTAATAATATAGTAAGAGCTAAAAAGTGCTATATTTATAGCAAACCCGGCTATTAGTCGATGAAATATACTAATAACGATTACCATAAGGCTTATAGCAAGTTTAAGAGCAGCTAATACGTCTAAAATAATAGTAACCCCGCTGAATATCACTAGTTTTTAGCGTGGTATAAGGGTATCGAAGACCTCGTAGCTACTATAGCTAACCCCTCCGTTATTAACAACCCTATTACCCTCTTTTACTAGTCGTTATCTATTAATAACGATAATAGCAACGAGGGTGATAATACCAACGACGAGGCCTTCCTCACTACTACCTGTTTCAACTAACCTATTGCAGTTAATAGTAGTAACGTGATAACCTGCTTAGCTGACTAGTCGACCTTCTATGCGATTAACTGCGTTAAACCCTCTTATAACGCGTTAGTTAATAAAAATAATAACCTAGTTGCGATATACGTTACCAACTGTTACTCGTTAACTACATTTAGAGGGATTATCCCCGACTCTGGCGCAGCCCGGTATTTAACTAGGGGTCACCTGTAGTTTCTAGCCCTATAAAAGAGGGTTAACTACTAACTTAACCCCTCTATAGCTAGGGCAGCCTCGATCCGCTTCGGCAGCACTAACCCTATCGAATCCCTCGGAATAACGGTTATTATAACTCCTTTTAGCGATATAACCTTCTATATAATGCTAACGAATACCCCCTTCTTATTATCCCTTTATGATATAGACCGACTTAGCGTAAAATTCGATAATATCGCTAACTAACTCGTTTATAATAACCTCACGACCCCGGTTATATAACTATAGGGCTACCTATAGTTTATGACTAACCCGGAAGAGGCTGTTATGAGTTATAACCTCACTAATATCGAATTACGCCGTATCTACCGTCGTTTTAGCTACCTATCTATCTAACGACTCCATAAAGTCCTCTAGCGCGCTAGCTACCCCGTTAATATCGATATTATCGATAAGTTAATAAAGTTTTGCTACTATTACTAACTCCATAGCAGCAGCCCCTATTAGTTTAAGTTCACAATAAAAGATAACTACAATTTCAACTACGAGGTTATTATTAACGTTATATATCTCGATAGCAACCGCCCTGCTCTCTATATTATTAATATAGCTACTATATTTAATATAGCACGCTTTATAAAGGATATATCCGCTAAAACTATATAGCAGACCCTTTGGCTCTACTAGATCGATATATACTAGGGCTTACCTAACTAGATAGTTACTAATACTAGCACCTCCTTTTGATCTGCTGAATTTTGCTAATCTGCGCGAAAGATAGCGATCTCTATAAAAGAGGTCCTAGTTAAGGCTTATAATAGCATTAGGAAGGTTAAATAATACTATAAGCTATTACACCGGGCTTATAAGATTATCTAGGCAGAAGATCCCTCTGCTAACCCCGATATCGCCCTCTATATAGCTATAAAAGCTATTAATAATATCGCTAGGCCTAATAGCCTAGTACTAACCCTGCTAGTATTCGGAGCCTACCCGCGCCTAATAGATAATTTAGCACCCTTACTATTAATTATATAACGCGCCTAAGCTATATAGAAGGCTACTAACGAGATCTGCTAACTCTATGCTAGTCGTTAGGTTAACGAGGCTATTGTAGCCTGAAACAGCCCTATAACTAAGCCCACGTTAAGCCTACCCCTCTAGTTAGAGGTTAGAGTATAGTATGAAAAAGATAGCTAGAAGGGCCCTTACTAGCTTATCTCTAACGATAGCTATAAATATGTAGTTTAACTGCCTAACGGGCTGAAATCCTTCCGGTTGATTATTATTAAACCTTACTACTAGTCGACCGACCTGCTAATAGAACCTAATAGTAATAATAATAGGATTATAGACCCCTACAGGGTAACTGAGGGAATCTATAATACGATTGTTATTACTAATAATGCAGCTCCCGCCCCGCTATAGCGCTAAGGCCGGCCCTGCTATAACCTAGCGCCGGGCCCGACTTTAACTATACTCCTCGCTAAAATAGATATTACTACTACTAATAAGACCTTCCTATCTACTAAAGAGCAATCTAATTACAACCTCGCTATTAAGTTATATAATAATAACATAATTATAACCCCTAGAGAGCCTTTTAAGTAGTCAACCCGATAAGAGATCGAATCCCTTATCGAACGAGGCGTATTTAACTTCGTTAAGTATAACCCTGCCTGCTATAGCAGGATCCGGATTTTCCGCTCCTATATTATTAATAAAGTTAAGGGTAAGATAACCTAGCCCTATAAGAAGTTAAGACTTATTATTCAGGGCTATGCTAATAATAGTAAAGAGGCTATTTTAACCTAGGCCCCTATAATCTAAAGAGCTAGTTAATAGCTAATCCTCGCGATCGCCCTATTATTATTAGCTAATAGCAAAACCCTTTAGATCTGCGATATCACCTAAGCCTATATCCAGTCTACTACCCACCTCGCCTGCCCTATCCTCGCTAAAATCCCTGCCTAAATATGGTATAAATACCCTAATAATATTATTATAGAGGTTATAAAACCCCTCTATAGTATTACTAAGGCTAGCACCTATTAGTAGGCTATATATAGCTACTATTATAAAGAGAGGCTCGAGATAGAGACTTCGTTATTTAACCCCTGCCTGCTTATATCGATGAAAAATAACCTATCTTTTGCTATTATAAGTATATAAACTAACGATATATTAGGCCTATTAAACGACGCGTTTTCTGCTCTTAAGGAGGCTAAATTAACTAAAGCCAGCTTTTTAGCTAAACCTAAGCAGATCCTCGCTATTAATAACCCCCTCGTATTTAACGGTAGGATCGTGACGATTAATAATAGCAATACCCTCACCCTTCGCTAAAAGGACTAAGGGCTTAAGTTACGCCCTATTAACCCCTCTACTAACGAAGCCGTCCGAAAGCAGTAATATATTAAATAACACGCCCGTAGCGCATATATCGCGTTAATTTGCTAACCCGAGGCCTATTTTAACCTATCCGTCGCTATATAATAGTAAAACCCTATAATTAATAATATTAGAATCCTTAACTAGCGAATACTCTAGTAGTTGCAATCCCTCGATAGAGGCCTTAGTTTTATCCCGCTTAACCTCGCTATTATGAAACTATTTGTTTTTATTAACGGATCTTTTGCTAATAACGTCGACCTATCGTTATAACTAGGTTTTATTATCATACTAGCCAACGAGACTAACGATAATAAGGCTACTAATATATTTAAAATCAACGGTAATATCATCTACTATAGCTCGATGAAGTCAAAACGCGTTACCCGCAGCATACTAGCCTCGGAAATCTATAGCATAGTTGCTAGCATCGATATAGCTTATGCAATCGCAATAACCCTCCAAAAGGTCTCCGATCGACTAGATCTACTATTAATATTAACTATTATTTATACCGACTTATATTCGCTATACGAATGCCTCGTTAAGCTAGGTATAATAAAAGAAAAGCGCCTTATAATCGATATAATAGCGCTATAGTAGTCATACGAGCGCCGCGAGATTGCAGAGATCTGCTAGATCTATAGTAATAATAACCTAGCTAATGGACTCACGAAGTTAATGCTAAATAAAGCCCTCTAACGGCTTATTAATAATAATAAGGCGACGATATAGATAGAGGGGTGGGTCGTTCGATAGTAGCTAGGGATATATAGCATACCGGGGGATCTGCGGTTATTAGGCTATTTAGGCCCCTTTTATAAGTAGTACTATTTAGTAGTTATCTCGATGAATATAGGCTATTATGGGGTAGGCACTAGCAGTAATAAAAGACTGCTAGTATTAGAAGCCTAGTCGGCGGTTCGTCGCTAACCCGACTAGCGCTACGTCGGGCCGATAGGACCTACCTATTACGCCGATCCAACTAATAGGAAGGCCAGGACCCTATATATAAGGACTGCCTATATAGCCGTCGTAACCACCAAACCTACGATAGTTAGATATCACGAATAACTATAGTATTACGGAAGAACCCTATCTTTCTGGTACTATTACCTGCGCAGGATAGTTATTCCGACATAGATATTGCTAGATCAAGCGTGTCTTCGTGTCGTTTCTGGCTGGCTTGCACCCTTTGCGCCAGTAGGCTTATGGATCTGAGTCTCACATAAGGCCTCTATAAACGAGCGTAATTGCGAACGTAATTCATTTCCGCCTGACTACGACTACACATAAGTGTACATCAAAATCGAATCCTCCTGTGCGTGCAGCCTTGCTCATCAGGTGGTTTCAAGGGCAATATCAGCAAACAGGATGACAATCGGACTCAGATCGAAGCTGCCGTGAGTAATTCGGTCGACTTTCGGTATAGATTACGTTTATTTAAGGAAAGATTTCTAATGGAAACTCAGAATGCGAAGAGTCCCAGCTTGTTAGGTAATGGGTATCCAGTACTTCATCTTGGCACACATCTTGGCCGCTCCAGCTTCAAGTTCCCTCAATCGATGCGAAAGCCATCGAGCCGGTGCAGATCATTGTATAAATTCCGAGTGAAGACTTGGTTTTCTCTTGTTCCTCTTCTCAGGCAACTCATCTGCAAATCACCGGCCCCTTGCCGTCATCGATAACTGGAGAAGTGCTTTCTGCCAACAAATCACCAACTAATCATATGGAATCCCGAGCCCTTTATTACACGATTCCTCGGCAAGCATCACTACCCCTGGAGATAGTGATCGACTCTCGTTGAACGAAAGAAGAACTCCACACAAATCAATCTGAAAAAAGATGCACGTGTACATCCAACCCGCAGCTCCTTGGCTGGGGAAGCACATCAAGTCATTCGTCCAGAAACACGACGCAAACACTGTATTCATCGATGACTTTGACGACTTCCCTTCCGACGCCAAAACCGTCTTCCAGTTCTGCGACGGTTGGGCACTCAATCGCAATTTTGCGGTCTTGAACGCAGCAGAGACTGCCCTCATAAATGCCTATCCCAACAGCGACGCTCTAGCTCGGAAGGATTATATGGCTAGGGTGGTCGACTTTTGGACAGCCAAGAGGCCTGAGAGCATCCTCAAAAAATGCGTACCGCTTACAGTCCGCCTGTCTCTGGATTATGCTGAATACGTCGATGACGCCTTGACCGCGGCTGATGACCTCACGCTCTTGAACTCTCTCGAAGAGAACGAGGCCAAGCCCGCCTGTGAGCGAGAATGGTGGATACTCAAACCTGCACTGGTGGACTGCGGTGCCGGCATTCGCCTCTTCAGTACCATGGACGATCTGGCAAGTCATCTGGAGCTGGCCGAGTACGAACTTGACGAGGATGACGAGAGCGATCTGAGCTATCAAGCTATGCTTGAAACGAACGGCAAGTCAGCGGATGATACGGGGCGAAGCAACTCTCACGGCTTTTCCCCAACCCTTTCAGTCCCTGGTCTGGATGCTCTGGATGCCCTCGTCACGACGACCGGAGACCTTCCGCTGAAGGTTTGCAATGAGGGCGTTCAGAGGGCTCCAAAGCCTCAATATGTCTTCAGGGAAGGAGGTCGGATCCCTTCAGCTCAGATGCGCGAGTTCGTGGCTCAGAGATACATCGTTCATATTCCGCTTATGGAAAACAGAAAGTGGCATGCCCGAGCCTATGTGCTTTCGATGGGCCGTCTCAAGGTCTACGTCTTCAAGGAGATGCTCGCTCTGTTGGCGGGTGAAGACTACGAACCTCCATGGCTGAACCCAAGTCTTACGTCATCCCTGACCAACACAGCACTCCAAGAAGAGGACGTCTTCGTGAACAAGCAGTCTATGAGAGACTTCTGGGCAGCTCCAGATAATTTGCTTCCGGGCAATTGGAAAGTCAGCGTCTTCGAACAGATCTGCGACATCTCTGCTGAGTTGTTCCGAGGGGCTGCTCACACCATGGCGGACAAGTTCACGACGGTGAACAAGTGCTTCGAGCTTTTTGCTGTAGACTTTTTGATCGATTCAAGCGGGACTGCCTGGCTGTTGGAGGTTAACGAGACACCCGCTTTCTACGATGTTGGAATTGCTGGCCCATTAGCACTGCGCCTTATGGAATCCGTCGTTTGCATTGCAATGGAACATATGGGCAAGGCCAAGCTGGATGATGAGCACAATGCGCAGGTCAGAAAGCGCATGATTCTGGTTCTGGATGAAACTGATAGGCTCGCGAAGAGCAACATTACAGAGATTCTCCCACAGATCTAAGCATTAGATGAATATCAATTAGATAAGAACTCTCCAATAATGTTGCCCAATTGTGTAGATAAGTCAGTCTCGTAACTTTGTCGCAAGTCGTGATAAAAGTCAGATCACCTCCTGAGACTTACAATAGCGGGCTGGGTCACTATATCTGCTGCTCTTCTCCCCGAATCCCCGGAAATCCAGGCTCTTCCGTAAATCAAAAAATTCTCGAAGCATTTACTTCGATCAAGCTTGAATCTGTGTTCCTCGCCTGTCTGTCTGGAGATCATGATCAGCTCTGAAACTCCTAATGACTGTACTAAACTTTAAGCTTCGATCATGGGCTCTCAATTCGCATGATTTTGGCTTAAACGACCGGACGTATGCTATCAAAAAAGCGCCATCCGATTTTCTCTCTTGCGCACGTAGTGTTTAGAGCTGAATAAGTGCGCTCTTACGGTGCTTCAGTAATGGGGTTGTCTCGGAGCCAACTCAACCCCAAAGGACCGGGGAACGCCTGAGTTAGTGGCATCGGCCAAAACCGAGTGTCATCTCGACTCGGAAACGGTGATAGGCTCAACAAGAAAAAATAATAAATCAAGAAGGACCTAGATAAATGCCATCGACCCTCTCTAGGTTGGTCTTTCATTCCCAAATCATTATTCTACGCGCGCAACTTGTCTCTCGGCCGGCCGATTCGCTTCAGTTTCTGCCTTAACAACACTACTTCAAAAAAGTTTACTCAGATACTTTGCCGTCATCTTATTCCAGAATGAAGTTCTCTGTTGCTTTCGTTCTCACCCCGCTTCTCGGCGTTGCCGCCGCTTCGCCTCAGAATCGCGGCGGCAGCAAGGCTCAACAAAAGGCCGATAGACAGGCCTTGCAAGACCTGGCTGGCATTGATGTTGATTCGAAGCTTGAAAATGGCACAAGGCTTCTGGGTAATGTTCAGGGTCAATGTGTGGCTGTCTCTGGGAAGACAGTATGCTCCGACTCTTCCCGGGCTACCTTGTGAGTGATCACCAATTGGCTTCACGCGTAAATATGAGCAAACGATTACGAGTGACACTCGTGATATTAGCTAGAGTGGTAATTTTGAGACGAGAATGTCTTTTCGTACGCTGAATTTGAACTCGTTTGTCACATTGTGACCCACGCCAAGTCTACTTTTACCCGAGGTGGGATCCTGATGAAAAAGTAAAGAAAGTTTGACACTTCAAGTGTGTTTCTTGACATCAACGCAGACGCCTTTGGAGTGGAATCTCTGATAAGAAGCCAAGGATACCTATACTAATTACACAATGCACCCTTTCACGTCGAAAACCTCAATAACAATCATGTGAAGCCAGTCGTAATGACGACGTGAGGTTCGTCCTTAGTAGGGCAGCCAGTTTCTTCTAATACCCAAACACTGCCGGGAACTCTCTTCAAGTGATACAAGGTGTTTCTGATCGCTGTATCTCCGGCTTCCCCCCTCCCCGGGGGATCCGGGGATTCTCACATTCCGTGACAAAAGCTTCTTTCCATCATCACATCTATCCTGGTCATGACTGCTTCTTGACTTTGACTTTTCGCTGTAGAGTCACACCAGGCGGTGACGCCACTATAAACCACAATGAAGATAGACCGTCACACCACATGTTAGCTTTTAATCTGTCGTGGGTCGTGGATAGCGAATCCCGGCGCTAGATGACGGGACTAGTAGGCTCTCATACACATGCGAGTTACAGAAGTTGTTGTCACGGTCAGCCGTGATCTCTTTCCGTCGATTCCACGTTGTATTGCCCTGGCTCAATCTCTTATGCCGTGCGGTAGGCCCATAATTTTGGACAAGATCATCTGGTGAACTGAGCACGTACCTTAACTGCCGTCGAGTGATCAGAGGCAGGATTCTCGGTCAGGCGGTTTCGACAGCATTGGAAATTTTGAAAGAACGTCGCGGATTTTGTAAATAAAAATGAAAAGAAAACAATAACAAAAGGTACCTGAGCTACAGAATGCACAGAAAGCCTCGTCGGGGGTTTCCTCAGAGATAGGCGGCTCAAGATCATCGGACGGCCTGCCAACAGCTGTCGTATTGTGTAGTGACGTCCGCCGTCAGAGCGACGAAGCCTTGCCCAGATTTCACAGCTCACTCGGAAGAACTGGAAATGAACCGTGAACTAGCTGGAATGGACACCATCTTATTCTTAACGCAACTCATACCAAGTCGTTGAAATTGAGTTTCTGAGTTGTATCCTGCAGAGTCCCCAATATGATTGCTCCAGCATCTGAAATGAGTCGTAAATACAGATAGCAGATGTACCCAGCGAAAGAGTGCTGGGCCGGAGTGGCACTTTCAGTTTATACCAGATGATGAGTACAGCCCGGTGGCTTACAACAGATTCATAGTACTAGAAGCCTCTCAAAACTGGTTTGCATAATTTTGGGAAAGCTGCGAAGCTAACAAATGATCAGGTTTTGTTCGAGAGCTTATTCTATGAATCGATTTAACCACTGTGTGAAGCTGTGCCTCTGGGACAAAAACTCAATTTGTCTGTCAAGTGTATATCAGCTGCTCATCCAATCCATTAGCATGGACTAATTGAGTTTTCACTGCCTGCAAAGTTTGATGAAACCGTTTGCAGCAGAACGCTGCTATCTTGCGACCCGCTTACTGCGGTTGGAGGACACAGCCGTCGTACGATTTGGGGACGTTGTTGTGGCCGCTGAGGCAGGACCCGATCCATTTTCCTGTCGGCGAGGACCGGCGCCACGGAATGGGCGCAGTGGAAAGTGTTGATGCAGGCGTAACTGTAGCCTCTGGCCATTTCAGCATCGGATGGCGGAACGGACTCGTCTCCGAGCGGGCAGGTATAGAAGACGACGTCGATGGTGCGCTTTGACACGGCCGCCGCAAGGGACGGGCAGGCCAGAGTGGCAGCGACGAGGGTGATAGTGAACTTCATTTCTATGCTTTGCTAGGTAGATGTTATGAGATATAAGACGGCTCGGCAAGATATACTGTGGACTGGTTTTGGTGCAAGCGTTGCGAGCTTGTGTTTTGGCTTGTGTTTCAAAATCTGAATGACGGACGTGGACGAAAAGATAGAGGCTTCATGAGTACTTTAGACAAATGTGAAGATTTATATGCCCCTTCTACATTGAGAACTTCACATTTGGTGTCGAAAAGTTGGAATTCGGGGAGCGCGCGGATAGGCAAGTGGAGCGGGCAGAAGTTCACGGAGGCGGCATTCGCGGCGGCTTATCGATGCAAACACCTCAAGTCAAAGTAATCCGGCCAAAGTTATCAGTCATGCCGAATTCGGGACTAAATGGTGCTAGAGTTGCCGTGTAACCAAGTCGGATACGTCGTCACAGGCAACTCATTTCGGCATCCATGAGTTTTAGCGGCCTTTTGAAAATATTCGTGGACTGTGAACGCCGAGCTTCCAGTGAATGCTGAACACGACCGGCATGGTGTTTGAACCTTTACTACTGTACTTTGAGATACTCTGCCGATATATGAATTCAGTTCGAGCACTGGTGTCAGAGGCATCGAGGATGAGCTTGGCGGACGGGCCTTATAAAGCCCCATCAACCTCCCAGCAGTCCTGAGTCTTCCCATCGGCAGCATCCTCTCGATTCATCAGCCTTTGATTATGGCTACCGCCGATATTCTTTTTATCTGCAAAATGCGTCTCTCGATTCTCAACACATCTCTCTTGTCATTTGCAGCCGCAGGGCTGGCGTCCGCCGCCGCTCCGTACGCAGACCAGATGGCCCTCACCTTGGCGTGTCCGCCTCTGTCGTCCACGAACTCATGAAAACGACCGACTTTGCTCGCATTGGTGCCGCGGGTGCCGCGGCCACAGCTGTAGTCGCGAGCTGCAGTGCTACCGCGCTCAGCGAGAAGGCGTTGACTGGTGCTGCTACGGGAGGGCTCTCTACGATTGTTGTAGTTGCGCGATTTGTTGCTTGTATTGCGAAGCCTGTCTCGGCGTTTCTACTTGCGACTGTGGTTTGCTTGAGGGCAACTACTTGAGGGGAGTTGCCAGCTATTTTCGTCGTAATGTCTTCGTTGATCAAACTGCAGTCGGGCTCATCTAGTCTTGAGCCGCGGTAGAGTATTCCGGTAGGCAACTGATACACAGACTTGAGTTAATCAGATGCCTTGGAATCAACAGCACACACAACACATACCGCATATTCGACAATAATTTAATTGGACTAAGTTAGAGGGAGAGTGTTGACCTGGACTGAGGACGAAGGCGAGAACCAGCATGAACAACTAAGCCACAAAACGCGGCACGATTGTAGTCTCTACTGTATCTTGAGACGCATGCTTATGATGTATTCACATGCTTCGGGTTGTTCAAGCAAGCCTTTACGTGGCCTCGACGTTCTGGGAGGTATGTCGACAGCCAACAAATGGTGCTGATCGTGGTGAAAGACATAGGCTGTCTGCAACAAGAAGGGAACAATCGAGGCATGATTTCGAGAATAGACCAGACCAGTCTCAATGATGATTTGGCGTCTTCGTTCAACGGCATCTAGAATGTCCATCAGTCCGGACCATTTACAGATGACTGCTTGCCTCACTTGGGGCTAATTTCAGACCTTACCGACAACCAGAGTTGCAGCCGCAGCCGCCATGGCAGCGGGCGCACCGAGGGCCCCGAATTTGAGTAATCGGTTTCCCGGTCCGGTTTCAGGGGCTGCCCAGTGGACCATCGTCTGGAAATGTGACGGGACGAAAGCGGAGGACCTCCTGGGGAATTCCGCAGTCGATTCTCCGAATCAGTGGGGAAGCGGTAGGAGTTCGTTTCACTGGAGCAAGTAAACCTTAAATGCTCGTTCGCTCGGATGCCCTTGGGGGAACAACATCAAGACGGTCCTCATCGACTAGGGGGGAACTGGTCACGATGGGCTTCCCTCCGCGGACTTCAGACATTGGAGAGATTGTTGAAAGGCAATCTTCAGAGTTGATTCATAGAAGTTGCGGATTGCGGGAAGAGATGGTGGTCGTTTTGCTTCTGGGGAGCAGAACAGGCTTGGACCCGACTTCGAACAGAATTGAACCTGACGCGCTGTTGGAGAGTTTCCGGTGTTTCTGACTTGACGTGTTCGTATTCGGTCGCTAGCCGCGGGAAGAAAAAGGGCAACGAGAACGCCCATCTCGCTACGTTGAAACTATGTGAAGGAGAGGAGCGCGGACGAGCACTGAATAGCCCATCATAACCAAAGACGAATAAGAGAAAACGCAATGTTCCCGTTCAAAGCAACAGGATGAAGAAATACCACGCCTCATCTTTTTGGCTCAACGTAGCATCAGACCGAACGGCAGTCGTAGATGGAAAACAAAGAACTTGAGTACGGATGGTGGATATTAGAGGTGACAGATTGGCGTCTACAAATCAAGCGATCCCGATCGGGGATGGAGGCCAAGAATAGCATCGGGGAAGACTTGGTGGTGGTGAACAGCCACACCCATCGCTGTCTCAGAAGCCGCGAAGAAAGCAGGGCTCATACCGCAGGCGAGCTCATCCGAGATATGGCCTATCGACGAACATTGCACCGAGCACCTCCTCGAGAGGTCATCTGAACCGCTTCTGCCTGAAAATTTTGAAATTGACTTATGGCGATGAACGTCTGGCCGTCCACGTTCTTCATCACGTCTGGGAACATTTAAGCATAATTGGGCCAGAGAGTCTGCGAACAAAGATTAAAGGGCCCGGCCAATTTGGTCCGTCCTGAAAGCCTTGGGCTTGATGCCGCTTTTCTGGCGGGTTGCTATGACGTCGTCTTGGAGGGTTCGGCTTAAGCCGAGTATTGTGTGCGCAGGTTCGCTGTTTGTTTGGTTGGTCTGGCGCCGTATTTTGGAATGACGAAACCATAATTTCGATGCAAGATGAAGAGCAGGAGGGCAACGGCCGCTGCAAGAGTCTGCAGGTAAACACCTTGAAGATGGTGACATAATTTGCGAGCAGCGGGCGAGAAGCATCAAATCATCAAGCGTTGGGCCGGCAGGGCCGTCACGTGTTCATCGTTTTCAACGGGTAGAGTGGAAAACCCAGCCATCTTGTCTTGAGGACGCTGGCATTCGTCGATAGTTTTCAACCACCAATGGGCTAGTGTACTCGCGTAAAAGGTCAGGGACGAATGCCATACGTGGTAGTGTTTGGGGCGATTACACCGTAGGGTCGAAGGGGAGAAAAGAAGGGTGTCGACCGGGGGACCATCTTCTGGTGCCTGTTGCCACGCCGCAATACTACGCCACCGGGGACCGTTGTGTAGGTTATTTGGCAGAAGTGTGAAAGAGTTGGAATTCTTGATCTGATTTTCGCACGGTTATCCTCGTCAGGTCTTTCAAAAAAGCCTGGGGCAACCTGGGCTGACTGGGCCTTGGACACACTAGTGACAAATCACTGGCAAGACGTGACGCACTGCTTCCCTTCTGATAGACGTGAGATGAAGCCATTCTAAGTTTCTGGAGCTGGCACACAGCATTGGCAACTCGGACAGGGGGACTACGTTGACCCCCGTCATGGTAGGGTGCGGTAGGAGAGTCCGGGACCTCCCTGAAGGGACGGCAGGAGTGTGATCCGCGCAGAGACAGGAGAAACGAAAAGTTTTCGATGGAACGAGATGCAATCACGATAGGCTGTAGTCTTTTCCGGTCGGACAGGGGGACGCGTTTACAGCGGAGCTCGTCTCAAAATGCAGTTACGATCTCTCGGTTCGGCGTCGTTTTGAGATGAGTTGAGGCCATGGGCCGCGGGTGTACGGGGGAGAGATGTAGTGTCGTGAGCGTGATGAACCAACCTCACGTCACGGCGAGGGAGTGGTCGGGACAGATATCCCATCTTTTCGTGTAGGCTGCTTTCTTCGCCGGCAGCAAGTCTGCCCAGGTGTACCAAGCTTGTCACAGAAGAGGCCCGAGGGGAGTGCGTCTGGCCGTGGCACGTCTGAGCGGACGGGAGCTACATGTCATGTCATATCAGCCACGAGTCTTTTATTTTACCAGGCAAGGCCTTGGAGAGCCGTTATTGGTAGGCGGCAGAAGTTGTTATTTGGGATTCGCAGCACAGGGAAAAGGCCAGGGCGGAATGAAGCGAACGAACCAGTCCGCGGGGACGAGACGAAAGTGAGATACTGCAACGGCCAAGGTGGCCTGTTTTTTTCACACTTGGATACGACTTCAAGCATTTCCGGCAGATTAAATGAACGTGGCATGAAAGAGAAGTGTCGGATACTAAGAACAAGAAATGTGAATGTGGAAGAAGGTGGATGGAGGAGGATAGAGTTGCGGGGATATATTTTAGCAGCACTGTGCCTGCAGTAGTCGGCGGTGAGGCGGGAGATGGGCGATGAACTAAGGCAAGGTAAGGTACGGTGATGCAAGGTAACCTAAGGTAATTTGTGGTGTGCTTCATAAGGCAGTAGAGCAGTTTGTGAGTGAGTTTGTGAGTGAGATATGTGAAGGCGAAGGATGTGTGGAGGGGTACTGAAGTGAGGGAGGAAAGGTGTGGCATTGCGAAAACGAGGCGAGGATTGGGTAGGCGAAGACACCTACTAAGCCAATGCAGACCTAGCACTAATGCCTTGCGGGGCAGCTCAGACAACCACAGCTGCGCAATTAAGCAAAAGGTCGAGAACGTGGGAGCGGATTACGATGACGTTACGCTCTGACGCTCGTGTGTATCCGCTGCCTCGGAAACCGCAACCAGTACAGATTCATCAGCCTAAAACTGTCCAAGCTTTGGCACTATTTCAGTTTCCGTTTCATGCCGTAAGTCAGGGGGTGTCGGTACGTATCTGTCTCTTCTCTCTGTCTCTCTCACTCTCTCCTTGGCTCACCGTAATTCTCCGAACCCGATTCTGCTCCCCTCTCTTACTCCCGTTTTGTTGTATGACAGTATGGATGATGGAAACAGGGTCGTCATCCAACAAAGACTCAGCCAGACATTGTGACCTACCCTGAAGCTGCGTCGTCTTCAGCTCGAGCACTGCCTGCCGTTTCGCGCAGCCTCGAAGTCACACGGCCACCACATTCGGATCAGGGTCTTCGCTTTCTGTATGCTCTCTCCTTCTCCGAGAGACGGAATGGCGGTCGTCGGGGAGGTTGACGGCCACATCAAACAACCACTTCCACGCCCTCGAAGCCCGCTAGAATCCTTCCATCACGCGTCTACGATCTTCTGTGTCTTGTTCCGAGCGCCCGGCGCCTAAGGGCGGACTCTACCTGCCTTTCGGCAGCTATACTCCACGCTGCCCGCTGTCGGTCACGATGCTACAGGATATCGCCCGCCATAAGGTGATCCTGTCTCTTCCCTGCATCAAAGAACCCATGATCGCGCCGAAGGAAACCCTCCCCAAGCCGAATCTCACATCGTCGGGTGATCATTCATGAGGCATCTTTAGAGGAATCGCGCCGAGATCGGCCTCCAGGCCTCCTTTTTCTCGATAACTCCGAACCTCCGTTTCTACGCAGTAAGCCTCATGGGCGCTTTCAGCATCCCGTCACGCCTCGAGTGCATATCATGCTTCACGTACGGCGTTGAATCATGATCCACCGACTAAACAAGGCCAAAACCGTCGGCGCCACCTCGCATAGCGCTTCGCCTCCCGCGACCGACTACCCGCTCCGTACGGGGCCAAAGGTCGCGTTTCCTGACCCTAACCAGCGTTTCCAGCCCCGGAGATCCCAAGACTGAGGAGACGATGATCCGACTACCAAGACTTGTCGCCAAGAGAAAATTATGGGGCCAGGAAAAGGCTTAGCCTCTTCACTACGGCATCTCAACGAGAGTGAAGAACCTGTGAAGATCAATTTCTACATATCGGTGAACCCAAGACGGCCCCAGATCTGCTGTAAGGTAAGGTAGAGACAGGTAGGCCCTCAGCAAATCCCAGTCCGATCGCCGAAACCGTGAACTTCTTGGCTGCGGTAAGAATGGTGCATCATGTTCCTGACTAACGGCCCAATCGGATCTCTTAAATCAGTCTCTCGACCTCTCAATCGAGCTGCTGACTACTCAACGCCCACACTGCCCGTTCCTGACTACTCCTGTCTTGTTCCTGGACTACCGCAACTCTGTTCTCCCTCTCCCTCACTCAAATCATTCAGGCACAGCTTCGCTGCCAAGACTCCATTGAAACAGATTCACGAGCAAAGATTCGCCAAGCTTCATGCATCTCTGAACCTAAACGCACATCCCAGCACTCGCCCTCGAGCTTGAACCCCGGCCGCGCATCCTCTCTTCGCCGTGTGGTAACGTTGCGACCCCTTTGCAACCTCTCATACACACAATCCACAGGCTTGCTTGCTTGCTTGCTGCAACTCACTCAAACCATTCTTACATGCACATACATGCAGCCCGGTGAGGCGCAGTCACGCAGTAGCCCGACTGCTCTCTACCCACGGTAGGCGGGTGGATTCGCGGGACGCTCCCACCATGTCTCACATTGCGGGCCTCTACTCCAGTACCCCAGATGCGATTTGCCCTGAGCCGCATCTTGGCAGCTTCACTTCATCCCCCACAACGCGATATCTTGGTCGTATCGAGTTTGGCCTTTCTCCGACGCTGCCGCGGCTCCTGTCTCTCTCATTCTTGCCGTCTTGTTGTCTCATCTTAGTCCAGCAAAGACGCCCAAGCCAGAGATTTCAATTCTTCCTACAAGTTAGATTCAAGCAACGAGACGACACACGCCCCCTAGTCTCTCTCTCTCTCTCTCTTACACACACACTTCACACCACATGTCCCGATGCCTGTGCCATTGGATGTGACGCGATACCGAGCTTTGCGTGAAGTTGACTTTGACTGACGGCTACCCGTCCCCCACCTCCCCCCCCCAGCCCTCCACCCCTCCAAGTCCTAGCCACACCCGCAACCCAAACGGGACACTGACCTTGACGATGTGTTTGCAAGGTGCAAGGTAGCATCTGGGACGCAAGGCAAGCGGACTGGGAGGGTTGTGCGTTACAGCCGGCGTTGGGCAGTCTCACTGGTCTGCAGAGACACTCACGCGCGCTCATACTCACACAGAGAGAAAGAGGCGACCGCGGTTGTATGTAAGTGGTTCAGCTGAGAACAGACCATGGCCACCGACGAGCTGCTACTCGTCGGCCGGGGGTCCTCTCACCAAACAAGCCAGCCAGCCAGCAAGCCCCATGGAACGATCTGATTCCGAACGCTGGCGGATTTTCCATCCCATCTTCCAAGCCCTCCCTTAGGAATTTGTCAAATCTCGTCCGCCCCTGGCGGCGGGCCCATGGAGGGAAAAGGGAAAATACATGGAATGCCAAGGAGAGACCACCATCCAGATCTTTTCTATATAACTCTCCCGTCCACACCACCGACTCGGGCTTTGCTCCCTTCCCTCATCACGCAGCATCAAAAACAGCAAGCTTCTTCACTTCTATCCTTCTCTTTATATAACCAGCCCCGGTGGCTTTTTACACAACGCACTCTCTAATATAAACCCCTCCGAACTGCTCAACTTTCCCACAGCTCGTCACTCTCACTATCAAAATGCGCTCCCAGTCGCTTGTCGTCGCCGCTCTGGCCGCCTCCGTCTCGGCCCACGGCCTTGTTGTGTCCATGGATGGCACCAATGGTGTCACCATGCCTGGTCTGACCGGTAAGCCGCAGCATTCCTGATCGAGTGGGATACTTGGGGGGATTGCGTTCACTAACACTCTGCTCCAGTCGCTGACGGCACTCCCCGTGACTGCTCCTCCAACGGCTGCGGCTCCCAGGCCGATACCGCCATCATCCGCGACCGCGAGATCGCCTCCGGCCAGGTTGGCCCTCTTGGCCGCACTCAGGGCAACGGCCCCGTTGACGCCGCCGTTATGGTCAACAACTTCATGGGAGGTGCTTCCGCACCCAAGAACAACGGTGCTGCCTCCGGTGTCGGTGTGGAGGACAACATCCCAAACAACGCCGCCAAGCGCGCTGAGCTGCACGTCCGTCAGGGTCTCGCTGGCCTCTTCGGCGGTGGTGGCAAGAGCAAGGGCAACCAGCAGAACGGACCCCCTGAGGCCCGCGTCGCTGCCACCGCTGGCATGGGTGCTGCCCAGGGCATGCCCACTTGCGCCGACGACGGTACCATCAACCTGACCTTCCGCCAGATCAACCAGGACGGTGCTGGTCCTTTGACCGCTGATGTCGACGGTACCTCCGGCGGTACCTCCGAGAAGGCCTTCCAGAGCGCCCAGGTCACCCAGGACGTCCCGGGACTCGGCGTCCAGGGTCTGTCTCTGGCGACCAACACCGACTTCCCTGTCAAGATCCAGATGCCCGCCGGCATGACCTGCGACGGCAAGGTCGGCATGGCCTCCAACGTCTGCGTTGCCCGCGTCCGCAACGGCGCTGCCGCCGGCCCCTTCGGTGGCTCCGTCGCCTTCACCCAGACCGCTGCCGGCCGCAAGCGCGCCATTGCCTACCGCCTCAAGAAGCGCATGGAGATGAACAACCGCGCATAAGCGCCTCTTGGGGTCATTGCGCGACACTGTTCGCCTTGTTGATGTCGGTGTCAAGCCTTGGAGTTTGGGGAATTTGAAGTCTTGCGTCTGGAGGGAGTCAGGGACTCCCCGGCGCTCGACGGATATTCCAGACACGGGTATAGAGCTTTGGAAACGGCCATTCTTTATTTTTGTATTCTACATTTCTTATTAGGTCGTCACTTTTCCATATGCAATTGACGCCAGTCGGGGTTTGAAACTACACTTGGTGGTTTGTGAATTTGAAAATGACCTTGCGTAGATAATTTAAGTGTTGGCTGTGGCTCTCTTACTCGTGCAGTTGTTTCCATTGCATGGAACGGATCGATGAGATAAGCTTCTTTTCTGGCAGATAGAATGTCAACCAGACTGTCGTTCAGCCTTGGGATGACATGAAACAGACAATTGCGGTTGGATTGGATCACTTCTGAGACGGTGACAACATCTCGTCCGAAGTGGAAAACTACATTCACAGGTCGCATCCCTTCTCTTGAACCACACAAGCAACTTGACACCCGATATGTGTCAGTTATGGCAAAACTAAACAAGTCTGACGAATCAGAGAGGAGCAAACATTTGAAATCTTGAATCGTGAAATTGATTTTGAGCAGGCCATTCGCATGCCCTCCTCAGGCTTTAGCACAAGGCCTAATCCAAAAGCGGTCGGTGTCTGCAGCCGAAAGATCTTTGTCTATCACGCGACCCCCCTTCTAGCCGAAATACCTTCGGCCACCAACAAGAAGCTGCCCAACGCCGGCTTTGATGCCATGCCGTTTCTTCTTAGTTACCGAACATTAAGGCGCAATCGCTGCGCTCGGGGAATCAAGCAACTCGGATCTTGTAGAGTTACTGCCTGTCTGCATGCCCATCTATCGGGTGCTGTTATATTGGACAATTTAGCGAACACGATGCCTGGTTTGAGAGTGATGAGAGAACTGGTGGAAACGGGCTTTGAAGTCACCAACGCCGACTGAAAACCTAGTGTTAGCAAGTGCAACCAGGAAGGAGCTTAGACTGACCAACCTATAAGCTGCGTTGACCTTTGGAGCCTTCTTCCGTATCTTGCCGCTGTCACCATGCTTGCCCTCCTTACCACTCTTCGCCTTGGTGTCGATTCCTAGAAGCTCAGCCTCCAAGGGGGAAAGTTCAGACCCTTCGCTGCCATGCGACGCGTCGGAAGCCATGGATTGCCTAGATGCAGGGCGCGAGTCGGCGTGGCTGCTATGAGACCCGCGACGCCACGACTGTTGAGACCCGTTCCTGCTCTGCGGTCGACTGTCAGGAGGTGGCGTTCCGGGATAAACCGGTGTGATCGGTCTCCTCTCGTACGTGCCGTTGGGAGAGTCTTGCCATCTCATTTGGCGAGAGCTGTAGTATCCGCTATCTTGGCGCGCAACATATCCCTCTCTATCTCTCGAGGAATTCCCGGCCTCCCTGCTACCAGCGAGTGAATTGTATTGGCCATCATTCGCAGCATGCTCACGCTCTGATCTTTGAGTTCGGTAGCGGTCAACCGGCTTGCTCTCGTCTCTTCCCCGACGGCTGTACGGCGACGTTTTATCATGCCACGTCTGCGATTCGGCTTTCTGTCTCTTCTGACGGTTGTCTCTCCTGTCGCCGTCCTGGTAACTGCTTCCAGGAGACTGTCTGTAAGGTGAATCTTCCCACGCTCGCTTCCGGTTATTGGAGTGTCGATGGTCTTGATTTTGATTTTCTGGGGTCGGCGGCTTCGGTGGCAGTGATGGAAATCCTGGGAGGCGCGAAGACTTGAACGGCTTCTCCCTGATCACTGGCGGCTTTTTAGCGACTCCGACAACTGGCGTAGGCCTCCAAAACACTGGATCATATTTCATAGCCGCGAAGAACTCCGTCTCCCGGATTGGTCGTGAGAACTCCTCCAGGTTGTCCTCCTTTACGAACTCGGACAGAATGCAGGTGGCGTTCCACGCCGGAGGCATCATAATGTTGTCGTGATAGTCTAGTGGCGAAGGGAGAGGTTTGCCAATGGGATCAGGTTGGTGAGTTTTGGGTGGTTCTTGAAAGATCATCTTCTCCTCCCACTCCCATTCGTCTTCCTCCTCACCATCATGCTCAGATACGGGTTGCGCCTGACGGCTGTCAGGAGTCCCGCTGGCGACCGATGCCGCCCTGACGTGTTCAATCTTCGGCGTAGACTCAGGTTTCGTGGGTATGGTGTTCTCCTTGGAACGGGGCTTTGGGCGAGGCTGTGATGAGTCTCGCTTTGGTTGAATACCATTCTTGTTCCGACGAACCTTGTCTTGACGGCGGTCTCGGCGGTCCTGATTCCCCTGACGATGGCGGTTATTCCGGTCGTTTCGGTCCCGTGACTGTTGGTTTCTTTGCGGTAGTGGAGGTATCGGAGGCAGTCCATGAGGTGTTGGTGCGCTGCGAGGAGGGGCGGGCAGTGGCGGTGATGGGCCATATCCCGGATCAGGGCGTCCGTAGGGTGGCGCGTAGGAAGGAGGCGGCGGCGGTAGTGAGCCATAGGGTGGTTGTGACGGCGGCGGAGCGTAACTTGGAGGAGGGTAGCTTCCACCTGGAGGAGAGTGTGAGCTGCCGGGGGTTGGTGGAGGCGGGCTGGACGGGTACCCAGCTGGCGCGTAGGAAGGAGGATATGATGAGCTCGGAGGGTAATGCGGCGGCTGATATGCAGGGGGAGGCGGCGGTCCAGGAGGACCCGAAGGTCCGGGCGGATGGCCACTGTAGTGGATAGGAGCTGGGTATTGATACGGCGCGGGTGGTCCTGAGAGGCCGGGAGGAGCGGGTGGTGGTGGTGGATAGGAGCCCGGTGGTGGGGGGGGCGGAGGTGAAAACTGAGAATATCTAGGGTAGTTGCTCGGAGGCGGTGGAGGGGGATAGCCAGCCGGAGCAGGTGGATATAACGGATAGGGCTGCGGGGGACCGGGATACGGAGGAGCATGGGGCTGGCTGGGCGGGGGTGCGTAGCGAGTGACGATCGGATTGCCGCCGGGTGGAGCTGGATACTTTGTTACCACCGGACCCGATCTCCTGCCGGCGTGATGATTGTCACGTCCTCTACAGTGGTCATGGCCGGTAGCGGTGTTCTTTCGGGAAAGTCCACTTCGAACAGTCAGTCTTTGCGCGTCTAAAGTACCAGTCCAACTAGACTGATCCGACTGCGGCAGACTTACGCTGGCTTCGCTCTCACAGGTTCAGGACATGCTACGGCCCAGTGCCCAATGCCACCACAGTTAATGCAGCTGGGCTCTTTCGTAGCCGGCACCATACCTGGTGCGTGGTCTGCCATGACTGAGTCGGGTTTGATGGGTATAAAGCGATGCGTAGATGTTGAGGGGAGCCAAGGCGCTCAAGAAGAGCTAGCAGGGCCAAAAAGATGAATGCGTAGGACTGAATGAGATATAAGGGTGGATGGGAGGATATTTGCTTGTGAGAAAGTGTCGATCATCTGGTGAAGGGTTCCAGGTACGAGTCAATGCTTGACTCGGACACTCTGGAAGGCGCGTCAGGTCAAGGAAACCAAGCCCACTACCGGCGATGTTTTGCAAAAGAATAGAGCCGACCTAGAGTTTGAAATAATAAGAAAGTAGTCAACCAATAGTTAGGGGAAAAGCCAACCTAGGCGGTTGCGTTGAGAAAGTGCAGCCTGACAGTCGCTTAGCAATGGGTGAACTGCGCGCAAGGCCGGTCTAGAGGCAGGTCTAGAGGTAGTTTGCCGTGTGAGAACTCTCATAGAGATGGAGAAATTCAAGAATAGATCCTTGAAAGCAGAAATGAGGACATTCAGAGAGTACCGGACAGAGGCGCAGATGATGGTCGAGGGGGCGCATCACTTCATCCGAGAACTTCTTCTGCGACGGTCCAGTGATAAGCGCAGTGGTGACTTTCGTCCAAGCCGTCAGTCGCGCCTTCACAGCAATGGCGTCAGCAGCAAGCGACGTATCTTAGAAAGACGTTGGCACTTGTCAAGACGATACAAGGATGAGCTCGTAGGAGAGCGCGACGAAGTTGACCAAAGTTAAACGTTGCGCGAGCGCGCCCAGGCTCAGGCGGAAAGTGGGGCTGGGCTCCTACCCGGTGAGGCACAGCGCGGGCAGCAACAGCGGCAGCACCTTCCGAGTGAGAGAAGGCTGGGCCCAGCTCGCGGCAAGAAGGCCGGAGATACATCGGACCGGCGACGCTTTCTTTTTCCAGGTAGGTCAGTTCCAGTTGCGCTCTTTGTTGCTGCCGACAGATTCAAACTGATTCAGCATGGCGGCGCGAGGCGGGCAGTGAGACAGGCCAGTTTTGTACTGCCAACAAGAGTCTAGCTATCGTACTTTATGTCCGTGACCTTCCTTTTCAACCTACAGGACGAGATCTAGGCAGCCCGCACCATGCATACCAACGGCAGTCATTGTGCATCCAACCTTCGGCTCTGAACAGAAGGCCATTGTCTTCGGCAAGGTATGGGAAATTAGGAGTTGATCTGAGTGCTGTTTTCGTGATTACGAGGAGAAATGAGACAACGGTAGGTCTATCGTGAGAAACAGCATGGCATACCGCCCGCAAAGCGCTCCAGCAGTCTGAACGCTACTGTCTGAGGATGAGGACTACCTTGCTGCAGAAGTTGAGGTATCCCGAGATAGCTTCTCGCGCATGAACAGGAATACCATGTGGAGTGCCATGAACGCTGGGACTCCTAAATGCCCGCGTGATGCGAGGATAAGACGAATGTTGGATTTTCTAGGTAGGCTGGCATGGACTCTCTGAGAGATACGCAGCCGTTTCCTAATACGAGACAGCTCGTTTGCCATGAAAGGTGACTTTGAAACACACTGAGAAGGGCCAGGGCATCGGAAGTCAGATACAAAGGAAATGATGTGGATTTCGATTCAGGTCAGAAGCCACAGCTAAGTAGATGGATGACAGTGCAGGATACCAGGTGCTGTTGATTACTTGGAGGGCTAGCAAGGCCGGGCCAGACGTGATGCAACAGAAATTCGAGAGGACCGGGAAGAAAAAGGAAAGGCTTTTGGGAGCCGCAAATGCCATGCAACCATACAGACTCCCTAGGTGTGCAAACTAGGGGGAAAGGAGCGCAAGAGTTTGCTGTTATGCTCCGGTTGGTGAGAGTGAGAGAAACACGGAAATGCCGATTCAGATCGAGACCAAGTGGTCGGTGGATGAAGGAGAGAGAGCGCGCGCCAACCTCGCTTGTCATGAACGGGAAGCATTGGGAGGGGGGCAGCAGGACTTTATATGGCCTCGCGAGCGCCCAAGGGTTCCAAAACTTGGATCCAATTGCACCAATGTCCTGCGCTGGGCTCCCCTGACCAAGGCTCCCAAGTTCTTCGGTCGGGCTTGTGCCTTACGTAAGTCCAGAAGAGACTACTCCCTTTTTGGCCATAGCGTCTTGCCGTCGACCGCCCTTCGTCTGGATTTCGCATTTCTCTGCCAGGTCCGAGCTCCCAAGCTGCTTCCATTTTGAGAGGGTGGATTGAGTTGGCCGCCTTCCGCACATTGCAGCATGACGTGCCTCCGTCTGCAAATGCCACAGCTGTCGTTGGCGTAAGTAGATTTCAGCAGATGAAGCCACTATCAACAGCCGCGACGACTTTCTCTCTCGAACTTCAAAAGCATTGCTCCTCCTGCGCCCTCGTTCCTGTCGCTCCTTTCTCACCCCTCCAATCTCCTTGACCGAGCGACGAGACCTGCGATAGCGAACGACCGTCATCCCCCGCGACGATTTACCCCCCCGCCGCCCACATCGAATCGCTCACCCATCCGCCTCTTTCCGCCGCCGCGCACCCCGGCTTCCATGTAAAGGCTCGTCGTCTTCGATCATGTTTACACAACCACAGAACTGCTCACCACACATCGCCCGCGCTTGGAGTAGAAGTGGTCATCGCCGACCTGCTTCTTGAGCGCTCCCCACCTCAGTCTCTATTCTTTCCTTCTACAGACTTTCACGACATCATTCAAATCATCACGATGCCCGGACTTCCAGGTGAGCCATACTCTGTGACGCATAACTCTCCGACCTTCAGAGTATATATTTATATATATTCCAAAAAAAATAATAAGAAGAAGAAGATCATGCTGACGACCTGGACTCCAACAGCTTCCGTCGATCTCGACGAGTGCATTTCGCGCCTATACAAGAGAGAGCTCCTCGCCGAGTCTGTCATCGAGGCCATCTGCGCCAAAACCAAGGAGCTCCTTATGCGTGAGAGCAACGTCGTCCACGTACGCGCCCCCGTCACCGTTGTCGGCGATATACACGGCCAGTTCTACGACCTCATCGAGATCTTCAAGATTGGCGGATGGTGTCCAGACACCAACTATCTGTTCTTAGGTAGGCACCCGTCACCTTCCTCTCGTTAGAAAGTACGAGGGAAAGGCACCGACTGACCAATGTCCCAACAGGGGACTACGTCGATCGCGGCATGTTCAGCGTCGAAACCATCTCTTTGCTTGTGTGCTTGAAGCTTCGATACCCCAATCGCGTTCATTTGATCCGAGGCAACCATGAATCTCGCGGCGTCACCCAGTCTTATGGCTTCTACACAGAGTGCTCGAGAAAATACGGCAATGCCAACGTTTGGCACTACTTTACCGACATGTTCGATTTTCTAACACTCAGTGTCGTCATCAACGACAAGATCTTTTGCGTCCACGGCGGTATGTCTTCACTCGGTACCACACGATGACCAAGCTGACCCATTGATACTTCAGGTCTATCCCCCTCTATCCACTCCATCGACCAGATTGTCATCATCGACCGATTCCGCGAAATCCCACACGAGGGCCCCATGGCCGACTTAGTCTGGTCTGATCCCGATCCTGAGCGCGACGAGTTCTCCCTCAGCCCCCGTGGAGCAGGCTATACCTTTGGCGCCCAAGTCGTCAAGAAGTTTCTGGCGGTCAACAACATGGATCACATCCTGCGCGCCCACCAGCTGTGCCAGGAAGGATTCCAGGTTCTCTACGATGACCGCCTCAGCACGGTCTGGAGTGCGCCCAACTATTGCTACCGGTGCGGAAATATGGCTAGTGTGCTGGAGGTCAGCGACACGGGCGAGAGGTTCTTCAATGTGTTTGCAGCAGCACCAGAGAACGACCAGCACAAAGACATACAGCCTGGTGGAGAGAAGCAGGCGGATGGAAACGCACTGCCAGACTATTTTCTCTAGCACATGCAGCCTTTGGGAGGTTGGATGTCGCAGGCTGCAAACTACTGGATTTGTAGTGGACTTTTTCGAGAGGAGCATGCTGAGCTATTAACAAAAGCTTCGTGGCAAAGAAATGTCTTGTTAGCCAAACTGTCAAAGTGGCATTTTGATATCGCTAGAGATCTCGCTCAAAGGACAAGTGAGATCAGGCATATAGAAGGCAAAATGAAGATTTAATGAACTTGTATTTCAGCTTGGGAGAACAGAGCCCTGAGCATGAGGAACAATCTGCAATTCTACCAACCAATTTTCTTCTCGATGCGTGACCTCGTGTGCCAGACCTGTACAAGGTGGGAGCAAATTGTTTAGCGAGGACAGCCAGCCCCCTTCTATTTCAAGAACTGGCCTCCTCCATTTCATAGGGGAACATTGTTTGTGTATCTTTCGTCTGTGTGTGTAGTAGTGAGTGATGAGGAGGCCCCGTCTGCCGAGGAATCCCAGATTGACCCAGCATTTCGACTGTAAAACGTTTCCCTTCCCGTCAAATTCCGAGATTTTGGCTGCATCTGATATGCCGCAGTCTATGAACCTGTAAGAGACGTCGTTTCGGGACACTTGCTGCCTTAAGGCGTAGGTACACACGGTCCAGGGGGCGGACGAGACCACACGTTTTCGATTCGCTTGTCAAAACCGTGGATGAAAGGAGCAAGCTAATTTTTAGGGACCCTTCCTATGATCTACCAGTCCTTGGAGATGTCGAAGGACCACTCAAACGTCAGGTGGGTTTTCTTGTCGTCGTCAACGAAGCTGGAGATGGCGTTGTAGTGGCCGCGGGCGAGCATGCCGGAGGGAGCGTCCTCCTCTTGGACTGGGATATGTCAGTGCATGTTACCGGGAAAAAGGCAACAGGGTGAACTCACAGCGTTTGGTGTAGGTGGTTTGTTTGTCGGTATTGGGAGCGTAACTACCCTGCAAGGGAGTCATTTTGGGCTTCGTCTTGTCCTCTTCAGGGACAGGTAACTTACCAGCATCTCGGAGTCCTTGCTGACCTTGATACCCTTGCGCTTGACTACCTGGACGTACTGCAGACCGCTGAGGATCTCGTGCTGGACCTTGAAAGTGGCGACCATGGTGAACTTGGCACCCTCCTTGATCTTGAAGGGCTTGTCCTTGAGGCTGGCCTCGGAGCCGGGGGCGGACAGGTCGATGGTGACGGGGTCGCGGCCGGGAGATTCCATAGTCAGAGAGAGAATGATGCAGACGCGAGGATCGGAGGGGTCTGAGAGGTCCTTGCCGCCGCCGAGGCCTAGAGATTCCTTGTAGCGCTGGAGAGACTCGTCGTTCTCGTCTGCGGGTGGGTTAGTCGGCGTTGTTCTGGTCTCACTTTCTTGACTCCGGTCTTCTTGTAGCTCCAAGGTCACGAGGCCGTGGGCTGCACAGATGGCGTTGGAGGATGTGTAGAAGTCCCGTATCAGGGTTGAATCCTGTTGCTGTAGAGGCTGAGATTTGGGGGAGTTGGGAGGGTTTGGAGGGACCGGGCGCGAGAGTGCGCGGGATCGGTGAAGTTGGCCTTCTAGGATGGCCACTGATCCTCCGACACTGCTGCTAAGCTGCGTCGGCGACTGAGCGCGAGATTCGGAAGGGGTGTTGAGTGGCGCGGGAGGGATTTCAATGGAGTTGCGGTTTCTCAGCGCGGAACTTCTTGTTTGGCGGCGCATAATTAGGCGCATGCCCTCGTATAACCGCTCCATGATAACCGAAGTGGCTATGTGTTTTTATAATACACGGAAAACGCCAAAATAAACTGAAACGGAGTTCGTGATGAAATAAGAAACAAGCTGTAGTGATGATGGTGGTGGTGGTGGTGGTGGCATCCTGGTAGAGGGCAGCTTGGTGGTGGGCAGTTACTTTGGAGGGAGGTGCACCAGCTTTGAGTACTCCTTCCCCAATGGTGAGACGGCCAGCCTATGGTGTTGATACTGATTTCTTTTCTGGTTGTTCTGTATCGAATAACTGAACAACTATGCCATGAGCACTTGCTCATTGTCACGGAGGTGAAGGCAGAACTGGGAGACCTTTGTCTGGCACACCGACCTCCAAGCAAGGTGAGTGGGTGAGGGGCACAAAGGACCCATTTCCCAGCTCCAAGCTCCTAGCTGCCCAGCCCAGTCCTCCTAACCGTGATCATGGATACAAAGACATGCATTGTGTGTGTGTGAAGACGCAGATCGATATCAAAGTAATCCAGTACTCACCCATCTTCTGATACTCGGCGAGACTCTGCTTGGGCTGGGAGAGCTTGTAGCCCTGGGTCTCCTCGGGCATGGTGTCATCTTGCTCGTGGGAAGCCATGGTGGGGTATCGGTGAGAAAGCTCTGAATGGAGATTTGGAGATGTGTAGCTGACGACGGACGACTGCCTTGCGTTGCTTGTGGGTGAAAGAGCAGCGGCGGCGGTAATGAAGGCAGTGAGTAAGCAAAAGACGAGGTCTGTTACGATATTTACTCTTGAGGAGAAATCGAGGTTTAGGTTCGGGTCGATGAGTTGAGGTAAGGTAAGGCACCTAAGGTAAGGTAAAGGTCAGTTCAAGGCAAGGTACAGACTTCTGGTACATGCGGCCCAGGCAAGACGCAGTAGGGAAGGCAGGTCACCGCTTCCTGCCCCTCACTCACCTCACGTCTCTTGCCCCCTCAGTCCTGCCTCCCCAGCCCAGGCCCAGCAATAACGTCCCGTCCACCAGCTGGTCGCGGATCGGGGGCTATGAGTGGCCAGCGGGCGGGCTGTGGGCGGTCGAAGTGGACTTCTGCGCTGTGGACTGTGGATTCGAGACGGCCTGCACTGGACGAAACGAGCTGTGGCATTGGTCGATTGGCTTTAGTGGGGCTCGGCTCGCATTGATTGGCCGACATCTGGAACAAGATAGAACTTCACACACGAAACCAGCACAATCAACCTAATAAAGCCCTCGTGGGTATTTCGTACCTGAGCACTTCTTGCTGGTGATGATGGCCTAGGTTGGCAGACATTGCATCTTGCTATGCGTGTCATTGATGCTAAGACTCGGTCGAATAACAATGGGTTTGGAGGGGAAGTCTCCCGCCTGTTTGGCCACTGCCCCTCCGCGATGCTGCATCCGCGACTGCTGTGTAGCACTCTGCCCCTCCTGAGTGTCATGACCGGCCAATCTTGACACGGCATGGAGGGGCAAGGAGGGGAGCATCCGTCGATAGTGGTCCAGGTGTTTGGAGGAGCGGTCTGGACGACTGCAATGCAGGTCTTCTCACTCAATCCGCCAATACCTCAATTCACCCTGCTCACTCCCTCGCTCGCTTGGTTTTGTCTCTCAGGATGCCGGTGCTGACACTGGCTGACCTTGCTCATTTGTTGCGATCTGTTCCTGATGACCCTCAGACTCGTCAGTATGAGGGGAAGTTTGTGCTTCTTGGAAGTCAATTCAGCCACCTAAGTCTCATACGATGCGGGGTGCTGGCGTTAGAAAACATGAACGCCGTATGATTTACCCTCAGTGAGGTGATTGCTGATGAGAGGCTCTTCGTATCTTATCTCGAGCGCGTATCGAACTGCCGAACACCCCGGGCGCAATTCCCATTTTGCGCATCGCGGGTATCTATGCAGATTGGACAACCGCTGGCAATCATCCTCGCCTCCACTACCGTTCGTACCATCGCCATCTGGTCTGACGAGAAACGCGGTGATTCGGGCCTTTCCACCAGACACAACAGTATTTCAGCATCCCCAGCCTCTGGAGATAGTCACCGACGAGATGATATCTCCTGGCGTCTTAGCTTCATATGTTGTTGCCTAGTCAATGCTGTCTGTCTCCATCAAGCGGCGCCTCTTTGCGCCCCAGGACGACAGAAGAGTTTTGCTAACAACTCGTTGCGGTACCCCAGATCGTCCTTTGTTTAAGGGTTTCCAATAGGTAGGTCTTGGCAGATCGGACGGGATGGAAAAAGGCAAGTCCCGTTGAGCCAACCTGTCTATCGTCTGCCACCTAATCTGCAAGAGCAACGTGGTCGTCGGAAGAAAACTTGCAGGGCGGCGGTTGGTTCGCCCGCGGGCTAATGTATTATGTCGCAGCTGCTTCTCCCCGCCCCCCGCCCCCGGCGCTGGTGGCCTCGTGGAAGCTTTCAGAGCTCAGTCCCGGAGCTGACTGCTGCTAGTTTCGTTGCGACGAAGAATGCGGCAAGGGAAGGGAGCACCCATGTTGATGAAAGACCCTCGATGAAGCCACCGATGACCCCTTGCGCTGTGGCTCTGCCCCCGCTTCAGGCTGCGAACGGTTCCCAGGATGCTCTGAGCTTTGCGCGTTCGCGACAAGAATGTTGGGAATTTGGGAACGGGGTCGCTGGGTGAGGTGTTCTGTTGGCAGTAGTGGTGGCCGATAAAAGGTGACATGTTGCTCACCTGAAGCGGACTGACTGATGGTAGCCCGAAATGTGAAAATCGCTAGCAACAATGATGTACGACCTACTTAGGGTCACCGAATGGGGAAAGGTAAAAGGGACCGTCGCATCTGATAAATTTCCTCTCAGGGGACTTTTTCTTCCTCTATTCTCTCCTTCTCGCGCCTTACCCTATTGCATTCTGGGGAAAGAACGGGGGGAGGTGCTCGCTACCTGGGACCTAGGTAGACGCGGCAGGTGGTATCTGAGATAAAAAGAGACTTGTAGATATAATGAAAACACCGCCCGATCGGGGTACCACTCTATTTCGCGCCTTTCTCAGCCCATCCGCCGGTGGTAACCCCGGTACATGCCCCCCAAGGCAATTTATCCAATGGCCAGAGGACTGGAGGACCCTCCCACTTGTCAGAGCTCTCCGATCCATCCATTTGCAGCTGGCGCGCAGCTGCTCCTGCGGGTGCTGCCACTGCCGCTGTCGTCGCCAGTCGGGTCGTTGGCTCGCTGCTCGGGGAGTCGGGGCTCTCAGTTGAGGTGTCTCTCTCTCACTCTCTGTGGGAGTGGAAAGGCAGAGAGCGGGTGCTCCAAATTGCGCGCGCAGGCGCGACCTGACCCTTTCCACACTTTCCTCTCCTTGCGCCGCCCATCCATCTCGTCCCGTCTCTTCTATTTTTTCCATCGATCTTCCGTCCCCCTTCCCCCCATCCTTTCATACCTAGTCTTGAGACATCACGTTGGCTTTTGAGTTTTCGTAGCCCTTTGCGGGACGTTGCTCCCGTTTGCTTACCTCTACAACCTCTTCTAATCCTTCCAAGTTTTCATTGACATCATCTCCACACTCCGCACCAGGTCACCTACACTGAACCACCTAAATACCTACGCGATAAACACCATCCACCGTCAAGTCCACGAGCTCCGACGAGTCCAGTAAGCCGCACCGTTGCTCTTTTCACCTTTTTTTTTCCCCTCCGTTTTATTTTTTTCCTTTTCCCCCCTTTTGTCGCGCGTCAAACGTGCTTGCTGCAGTGCTCAGACTGACGCGCCGATTAGTCCTTGGACTCCTCCCATCGAGCCTTCGCAACCAGCTATAAACGCGATCCGAGCCATCAACCCCCGGTTGTCTCGACGCGCGCATCGCCATCCCCTAGAGTACTCGTTTTGATCACCAAACTTGTCGGCGCAACCCAACTACCATCAAGATGCCCTCCGCGACAGTTCCCTCTGTTGAGAGGCAACTACCCAAAAAGCATAATCCGCTGATGCTTGAAGAAATACCAGCGTGTAGGTCACGACGACCGACTGCGCTAGGAGACTCTTGCTCACAGTCTTGCAGACAGCGACCTTGTTGCCCGTCGCCGCCTCGGCCAGACCCAGTTGACGGCCAAAATGGTGAACATGCCCGACGGCGACGGCACCGGACTCGGTGTTTTCGATTACGCGCACCTTCGCGCCCCTCTCCCAAAAGGAATCGTCTCGGGTATCTTCAAGTCGAGCCCGAACAGCTACTTCCTCATGCGACGTAGCCACGATGGCTTCGTTTCTGCTACCGGCATGTTCAAGGCCACCTTCCCCTACGCCGAAGCTTCTGAGGAGGAGGCCGAGCGCAAGTACATCAAGTCTCTCGCGACTACGAGTCCTGAGGAGACTGCTGGAAATGTGTGGATCCCTCCCGATCACGCGCTGACTCTGGCCGAGGAATACCGCATCCTGCCCTGGATTCGCGCCCTGCTCGATCCTGCCAACATCTCCGTCTCCAATGCCCCCGACAGTCCCCCAAAGAAGATTTCTGCACCGCCGAAATTCGAGTTCAACAAGGCGCCGACTCCCTCCCTGGCCCTTCCAGCTACTCCGACAACCCTTCGCCGATCTCGTCGGTCAGCTAGCCCCACCAAGACCATTGCTCCCAGACCTACCAGGTCGCCGAGGAAGCGCAGAGTCAAGGCTGATTCCGTTGAGCCGAGTGAGACCACATCTGTGCTCACTACCACCACCAAGCTCGAGGTGAACGGTGTGATCGACGAAGACAAGGTTGCGGAAGCCGAGACCGCCATCAAAACCGTGGTGTCGGAACCTGCTGTCGTGCTCGAACCTAGAGAGGAAGATCCCAAGGCCAAGGTCTTGGTAGATCAGGACATCAAGACGGATGAGGACGGCAATGAGAGGAAGCACACTGCCGTCTCCCTCGAGCTCCCGTTGATGAGCTCCCAGCCCCCAACCGCTGAGGAGACAGCGCGCATGATTGCTGAAGCCAAGCAGATGGTAGACGCAGCCTCAAAGCAGGAGGGAGCCTCCAAGAAGGGTAAGCGAGGCGCGGAACAAATTTCTACAGGGGAAGATGAGGACGAGAAGAAGGAAGGAGAGGCTGAGACTGCCGAAGAGCCTCAATCAAAGAGAGCAAAGACGCTGGGCAATTCAGTACAAATCAAGAAGCAGGGCATGCGGAAGCGTGCCCTTTTCGGCATGACCGCGCTGTCAGTAGCTGTCGGGTACGTTGTTTAACTCTTATGAGTAACGGCATGTGCTAATCTTTGTTCTAGTGCGTTTTCCTATTTTACCGGATCTTTCTGAGGCGGCGTTATTACTAGTGATGGGGATTGTTTCGAGATCGAGTGGATTTGACTGGTCTGGTCCAGGGAGCAGCGGATTGTCCACTTACTTTTTGGGTGTTGCTTTGTCGGCAGACCTGGCGGCAACATTTTTTACATCGCTTCTTGCCTTTCTTTCACTCATACCCAGATAGAGCCAGGGGACAGACTCGGGCCGGCTTTCTTTCACTCTCTATCGGAATCATTGATGTGGGAATAACTACTGTATATTGGAGGCGCCTTTTTGGCGGCGGGCCATACGGAAGGCGAGTCACGGGTTCAGGATCAAAGGGTATTAATCGATATCGCTTCCAATGATTGTTACCGCATGAGGGGATGTGTTTTGCGTGCTATTCCAGTATTGATGACTTCGCTCATTAGTAACGATCAAGGATTTGCAGATGAATCGAACTAATCGTTCATGTAGTCCTTTTGAGACGCTTGGTCTGTCCTCGGGAGCCCTAGTCTAACCGAGGAAGCCGACCGGGCAATGGCAAGCAACTTCGTACAGTAAATGCTGGTATGTCAGTGTTGACCTGACTTGCAGGGCTTCAGTGACTTGTTTTCGTCTTCCACATACTCAGAAGTCAACAACGGGGTGCAATCATAATAATAAGCTCCAGGTCCTCTCCACCTTGGTACCTGAATATGTGACACCCTCTCCCAGGCCATGTGAAGGCTCTTGGCACGCACACACTACCTAGGGGTCCCTCTTTTTCTCCAATCCGGGGCCGCTGACGACATGCATGCCGCAGGGCGGTGGAGGGAACCGTTGGGGGAGAGGGGTTTTGCAGAACCTGAAGGTCTCCCTCGGGTCTGGCCAATGTCATCCGCGCTCTCATAACTGAGATGGCTAACACCGGCAATGACCGGCTTCCCGGATAACTGTAACCCTCCCCGCATGGGCGAGCTTGGGGAATCAGGGTAGCTCGGTTGGAATGCGCTTCTAACCGTTCGGTCCTGCTCGAGAGGCAGCTTTTCTTGTTTTTGTCCCTTCCTCTCTGCTTTCTCTCATCTTGAAACTGCGGCCTCTTCTCTCTTTTCTTCGCAAATGACATTTTTTTGATTGTGTTGTTTGGAGATGGTGGTCAACACGACAGTTCGGACTCTCCGACTTGTTCAGCGGCGTGGGTTTGCGACCACGCCGCGCAGACTGGATAAGTATGGCTTCATCGGCTTGGGCCAGATGGTGAGTGATTCTCAGCCTCTCTCCCAAAACTCATACTTCAGCTTCGGGAGGACTAGATAGAGCTATTGGACTGACGTGCTTTCAGGGCTATCAAATGGCCAAGAACCTCCAATCGAAACTGAATCCCAAAGACGAGATCCGCATCTTCGATATCAATAAAGAAGCCGTCTCGAACTTGGCCAGGGAAACGGAGCAGTCACAGACCGGCGGCGCAAAGGTGTCAGTCGTCGACAGCGCACAAGACGCCTCGACAGAAGCAGTATGTCCCCAAATACAATCTCACCCCGGCTTGCACGGCTCATGTCCTCTCACGGGTTACCTTCGTCCTCATATTACGAAAACGTTCACGAAGCCTAACCTCCGCTAACTAAACCCGTCCCAGGACACCGTGATAACAGTCCTTCCGGAACCCTCTCACGTCAAATCAGTCTACGCCTCCATCCTCCAAGACCTGCCCCCCTCCCACCCGCGCCTCTTCATTGACTGCTCCACTATTGACCCCTCCTCCTCCCGCTCGGTCGCCGCCTCCGTCGCCGGGTCCCAACCCTTGGCCGTTTTTGTTGATGCGCCCATGTCAGGCGGGGTAGTCGGCGCCACGGCCGGCACGCTGACTTTTATGCTGGGCTGCGAAGAGTCCCACCTGCCGCGCATCGAACCCGTGCTCCTTCGGATGGGTCGCCGCGTGCTGCACTGCGGGCCGCAGGGGACGGGGCTCTCGGCGAAGCTAGCGAACAACTACCTGCTCGCCGTCAACAACATCGCCACGGCGGAGGCAATGAACCTGGGTGTGCGGTGGGGGCTGGATCCGAAGGTGCTCGCGGGTGTGATCAACGTCAGCACGGGGCGATGCTGGCCTAGTGAGGTGAATAACCCGGTCGAGGGCGTCGTGGAGGGTGCTCCGGCGGGGAGGGATTACAAGGGGGGGTTCGGGATTGGGTTGATGAGGAAGGATCTCGGGTTGGCTGTTGTTGCAGCACGGGAGGCGGGCGCGAGGTTGGAGCTTGCGAGGAGGGCGACGGAGGTGTATGATGAGGCGGAGAAGGAGGAGAGATGTAGAGGGAGGGACTTTTCCGTGGTGTATCGGTATATTGGGGGCGAGGAGAAGTGAAATCGTAAAGCCTGGGATAGATTGCGGTAGTGATGCATGTTTTCATTTCCGAAGCACGTCGACCCAGCCGGCTGTGGAAGGCCCGGGAGCGAGTCTCATCCCCTTGATGACTGACCTCTGCTCTCTGCGCCACCACTTGCTCCGTTCCTTCGCTTCCTCGGCTCCATGGTGGTCGAGACATAATTCGCAGATGTAAGGCCTCGGCTTGGGGCGGCGATGGAGGGCTGGGGTGATGCGTGTGTAGGCGCGGGCTACTTGCAGAGCTTCGAACTCAAGGCCGGAGGTGGGGAAGAGGTCTGGGGCCGGGCGGGGCCGGGCCGGGATGCGGAAGAGGCCGCAGTGGGGTGCTGAGGACGGGGCCAAGGGGCACTTTGAGACGGCGCCGAGGGGTTTTATAGCGGGGGTGCTGCAGAGGGTGCAGATTTGGAGGAGGGTGGATTCTGCGCGGCACATTTTTTTTGTTAGTTTGTTCGGTTGTTCGTTTTGGAATGGCGATTGCCCTTACGCGAGTTTGTGCTGGTGTTTTATGGGGTCTTTGGATTGATAATGCTGGAATGGGAAAGATGGTGTAGGCTACTTCTAGTCGCAACTGGTATTATTTGATGAAGACCTTGCGGCTGAAGATTCTTTTGTCACTTGGGAGATAAAGAACATGGGCGATTCAATGATGCATTGTGAACACAGTCAGTTGTGCTGATAGCCTTTTGTTTGGAGAGTTGCGAAAGAATCATGTTCCGAGGAGGACGTAAGGAAGAAGCCCTCGATTTCAGATGGATGTCAGAGAAACACGACTCGATTTGATCTTTCGAGGAAAGGTCTCGCCCTGTCAAGAACCACATGATACGATACCATATCCTCAGCGTCAAAATATCGCTAAAAGCTTTTCAGTCAGAGATCCAGGCCTATCCAACTCTGTACATGTGCAGCGATCTCTTTCTAGGGCCTATGCTCCCATGTCAATCTTCTCATGTCGACTCGCGCCCAGATTCAACCTTTGTGCCCTCCGGCGTAGTCGTGGTCGTTCCCTCGTTCTTCGCGCCAACATCTATCTTTCGTGAGTTGGCCATCTGCGGGAAGAAGACGCCAGGATGGAAGATGGTCAACAACGAAACGCAAATAAGCACCAGTCCGCCGTCGAGTATCATAAAAGAGACTTCATCCTGCATGATATGGTTGCCCCATCCGCCAGCCATCTCAGCGACACTATCAATCATCAGCATTGCGAAACTTCCAAACCCGAAGAAGAGCAACGTACCGGTAGATGCAACGGACCATGACACAAGCGTACGCCCCCACGATGCCATACATGAACAGCTTGAACTTCCTCTGATGCCACAGCGCGAGCTCCGCGGGGTCTGTCTCAGGACTCCTCGCCCATCTCCTCACGCGGATGAAGTAATCTGCTCCAGCAGCGCCGAACAGCATCAAAACGACGACCTGGAGACAGATGCCTGCGATGATGGCGCGGTTGCCGCCGTCCAAGAGCGTCTTATTGGTCTGACCGGCCGCGGCAGCCAGACCACCGCCGATGGCCTGGATGATGAGGCAGGTCAGGTCAGCGGGGAGAAAGATGAGCGGGTACAGTCGCGGACTGATGCGGGAGAAGGCCGGATTAAGGTTCGCGGAGACGTGCTTGAGGGTGAGATAGATGCCGGCACAGATGAAGGTGGGACCGAGGATGATTGTGCAAATTTGCATCTGGAAGGCATCCTTGTTCCAGGGGTTCTCGTGGAGGAGGATGCGGCCGACGTAGCCTGGGGTTTGAACCGTGTTAGTTGGAGGTTGAGCTTGGAGCAGGTGTTCGTCTTGTCATGTATGTGTGTGTATGGTAATTTGGGATGAAACAAACAGGTGGGAAAGGGGAGATGGCGTACCGACTGTCTCAAGGATCGTGCCGCCCGTCACGAAGAGCATAAAGGTCCATGTGCGCTTCCATGTGCCGAGGAAGCCTGATGTCAGCACGACGAGGCCGAAGGCGACGGCGAAGAAGACGTTGGCGCCAACATTGGGGTAGTATGATAGCACTGTCATGTCGACGGGGCAGAGGTCGCTGACTTCGGTGCACTCTTTGAAAGGGCGGCGGGGCCCTGCGGTGCCGTTTGTGGCCATTTGGGTGGTGCTTCGTGGAGTGAGGATTGTGGTGTCCGTTGTTTCGAGGTGTGATCGGGGTGAGATCAAGAGTCGATATGTGTGCGGTGGCGAGCGTGTGGTATGGCAGCAGTGTGCTTACTCCTTCTCCTCCTCTCTTCTCTCAGATCCTGTCCTTCGGCGAACTCTTGGGTATGCAGTAATGGCAATCGTCTAGAGCCACGAAACACAGTGAAATGTTTATTGAATGGAGAGTTGTAAAGAAGAGAATGGTTCGAAACGAAATGACATGCACCGATGAAACGATTCGGACGCGGTGCGAGCTACGGACGGCGCTCGAGATCTACATATGTATGCACGGGAAAGATAACCATGCGTCCCTCTCCCTCTTTGTGGATGGACCGAAGGGGACGGGGAGTTTGGTGAACCATGAATGAAATGGCCACAACCGTTTTCTCTGTTCTTCGCTGCGCCTCTTGGGGTGATGACCGTAAAACGAAGCACACCGAAGGAAACGAGCCTCTCATCTCCCACCCGTTGAATTATCGACATGCGGCAAACGGACACGCTAAGCCTGGAGCCAAGATCTCGAGCGCATGCTCTACCCGAGGACCCGCTGGCCGTCTATCTCGGATGGGAAAGCGATGCGCCCTTCGCACCCCCGGGGGGTATTATTGTCATGACCTATTAGATGAGGTGTGCTTATCCCTCAGTATCTATACTAGTGAGATTGGGCTTTGGAATGTCACGCCGGACGAAGTATGGAGTGCGTGAAGATCGATGTCTGGCTGGAAGAAGATCAACAGAGGATTAGACGTTTTTCGATGTGTCCTGCGTTCTCAAACTCCATCCGTCTGTTTGCGGCTCGTGAGTAAACGTGAGTAAATACAAAGGCAACATGACAAACATGGATGCTGCGTCAATATGAAGACTTCGGCTCGGGGGTGAACAGCAGTGGGGGAAAGGGAACGTGGGAGTTCTTGCGTCCATCACCGAAGCTCGTAGCTTCTTTCTAGCGCCTTGGCCCGGAGCCCGCAATGGACCCACTTAGTCCGGGTCCTGCAATCGCTAACCGAGCTGTACGAGCTAAGCGATGTCGTCTGTAAGCCTCTATGTCCGAATGTCGCCTCATAGGCGAGATGCTCTCGGCCGCACGAAGCGAGGCGGGTCGTCGCTGCGGGTCTATCGGATCACCAGGCGAACGGAACTTGGATGGGACATTTGTCGGAACGAACCCTGTAGCGAATGTAACACGGAGCCCAGCTTGTCGGCGCAATCAGTCTAGCCGAATCAAGAAAGCTGTACAGAGAAGGCTTGGAAAGAGGTACCGCCTCCCGTGTGTTTCTCCGAGTGGTGGTAGTACAGTCAGCCGATCCGGACTCGATCACGGCATCTTGTCTTCCCGTCCCCGCGTGAAGTCTGCGATGAGATCTTGCATTAAGCCGGCCGAAAATGCTGGCGCTGGCTTTGTGTTGCCCAAACGAGTGTTAGCCATGACTCTCAAGGATGACACGAGAATCGCAGGTGTTTTTTTTTTTGTTTTTTTTTGCGGAAAGGATATCTGTTGTATTTGTATTCTTTCCTCTATCAGGTTGTGGTTCCTAGGCAGTAGTACCCCATGAGTGTTGTCATGATTTGACCAGCCGGCCCCCTTCGTCATCATCGTCATCGATCTCTTCTTCCTCCTCGTCATCCTCTTCGTCTTCATCCTCGGAATCGTCTTCCTCATCGTCATCGTCGTCTTCCTCCTCGCTCTCAGTGTCTTCCTCTTCTTCGTCGTCGCCCTCAGCAAGCCAGTCGTCTAGCGTCTTTCCCCCGACGCCTTCACCGAGACCATTGGGCTTGGCCGGAGCAGCCTTCACGGCACTGTCCAGCATTCTGCTCGCAGGCACACTCTTCTCCTCGCCGTAGGGCGACGGCGCTGCATCCGTGTCGCGCAACCGCGGGTCCGGCTCCGAGCCCTCTTCCACCCAGTCCGGAAGGGCCTCGTAGCCCCGCAGCCCGTGGATTCCACCACCTCCCGCCAGAACCAACGTCGATGAACCAAGCATGAAACCCTTGCGTGTTTCCGATGGGCTGGGCGCTTGTGGTGCGGGCTTAGGCGCCAGAAGCATCAACGTAGCTAGTTGTGGAACAGACAACAGCGCCCGGTACATGCGAGCTCTGTCGCGAAGGTCGTAAGAAGTATCGTAGCGGACGAGTAGCAGCACGTAGTCCCAGAGTTTGGCAACGGGATGAACATCTTGGCTTGGGACGGCGGCCTCTTCCTCGCTCTTGTTTTCGTTTAGTCGGTTCAAGTGATGCAGGTACACCTTGGCAGCCAGGAGAAGAATCTGGCCCTTGGCTGCTTCTGCTTCGCTGGCGAAGTCCTTGAGGAGGATTCGTAACACGTCGGCGGCGATATTATCTTCGCCCTCTAGACCTGAAAATTCTCCGACTAGCCATATAATAGTTGCTCGCGCCTGAGGATCTGTTGCAGAGTCCAGATTTTTGGCCAAACGGACGACAGTGCCGACATGGCCCTGAGGGTCTTGTTGGATCAGGTGGCGGATGACGGTCAGAGACTCGGCTGCCAAGGTTCCGTCCAAACTCGTGATTTGTCCCAACAGCAATCGTAGGCAGCGAGGGGCGGTTGACGAGTCTGTCTGGGCGCATCGTCCGATGGCGCGCACCGCTTCTCGCACCAATGCCTTATTCGTGGACCCTGAAAAGTGCTCGAGCTCGTTTAAGATCAAGCTCTTGATGTGCGGCGGCGAATGTGGGAAGATGAGTGTCAGAATCTCCAGTTTCAGCTCCCAGACCTGCGCAGGGTCTGTAGCCCTCACCAGGAAATGGCTGGCGTACTTGACAAAGTCGCTGGGCCTTGTCAGGCAAACTGACACGATATTGTAGAGAGCCACCTGTTGGATGTCTTGGGCACCCCTGAGGAGTGCCACCAGCGGCCCGATGGAAATCTTGAGATATTCTGGCGTCCCGATCTCGACATAGCATCTCGTGACTGCAACCACCACGGCGGAATTCCGACTTTGAAGCAGAGGCTTGATACCGTTCAGCAGCATCGCCAAATCCGGATCCACTACCACGACCTGCCGCTCGTCTCCTCCATCTTCTGTAGTCTCGCCGTAGAAATCGCCTAAATCTGCCGTCTTTTCCTGGCTCTTTACGCTTCGCGTCCGCCTGGGAAAGCACTTTCTCGCATAGCATGTCATCATCCGCAGCGTCGCCAGCTGGCTCCATTCATCCATATCTACGATCTTCTTGACCAGTGCTCGGTAGTGCTGGTGAATGAGATCGATGCGTTCAGGACAGACGTCAAGAAAGGCCGACACCGCGGCACCAGCGACGAAGTACTGCTTGTCGCCGATCAGCGCTGTCAGGTAATCGAGGAGCTGCGGCAGCTGGGTCGGGTCAAGTCGGTGGCACTTGGGGATGGACAGGGCAGCCGCGCGGCGGACATAGGGGCTCATGTCCGCCACACCCTTCTTGATCGCGAGAGACACAATTTGGCTAATGACAGGGACTCGGATGCCGGACATGGTCTTGAGGGCGAGGGCGCGGACTTGAGGGTTCGTGTCGGAGAGGGATTTCTGAATGGTGTTGATGGAGAGGAGGGCGAGGTCGGGTTCTTGCTCGGCATGGTGGATGAGGTAGATGTAGACGAGCTTCTTGATTTCAATATTGGGCGAGGCGACGTTCTTGACTACTGAGGAGAAGAAGGGCAGCGTCTTCTGGCCTCGATACATCATCTGCGTGCGATGCGGTTAGATTCGAGGATGTCTTGTGCTGGAGACCAGGGGGTTTCGAATCGGGTGCGTACCGAAAGCACACGGCGCAAGCCATCCAGGACCTCGCGCTCATTTCGACTGTCCAGCAGCTTCTTGATCTGCGTGCGGTCGAGAGGGCGTACGCTGGTGCGGGAGCTGCGCGTCGCAGAGGCGGCATCGAGAGTGAGCTCCCGAGCTGGACGCGGTGGACGTTAGCGGGGGGACAAGGTACGTTCAGAGGTACTTCGAGGACGCACCGCTCTCGAGGAGGCTGGATATCCGGGCTATGGACTCCATGGCGAGCGACGGCAGTGTTCAGGCTGAGAAGGTCGAATTGAGCTTCGTGGACGAGATGCCTTCGTCAGAGACGGGGAGCTTGGCTTGCCGTGGTTGCAGGGAGGGAAATGACGTCTCGTTGGTAAGGTCCTTCAGGTAAGGTAAGGTGCCTAGGCGGCTCGCGGCAGGTAGGAGAGGCTGAGGGGCTGGATGCCCTGTGCTGATGTGCTTTGAGGTGCTGAGCTTCAGGGACCCGGCCCCCCTTGAGCCTGGGTGGATTCCACCTCACACTGTGACCTCACTTCGAGATGTCCCTTACCTCTTACAACTTTCTCACGACAACGACATCCTCTGTTCTGAAGTCGCTTCTTCACTGAGAAGCATCATGCTTTGGAAAACGAATTTGGGTGCACTAGTTGATCTTCGAACAAGGTGGCTATGAAAATGGCCCCAACGGTACTCTCACCAGCTTCGCCATCCGAGCTGCTTCATTACATCGTCACCTTCCAAACCTACCCTACCACTCTGGTCGTCGGCTGTCCGGAAGAGGACTTTGTCTCGGCCGTGACAGCAGACATTAAAAATCAGATAACCGACAAACAATTTCAACGGCGGGAAGCACACCGGGCGGCAGAACCTCTGCATCCTCTGCTCAGAGCACCGCTCTTCCGCGAAGTAATCGCACGTCACATTCGCATTATCTTCGTTCCAACCGTCGCCCATCTTCGCGCCAACCTGTCCGTCTTCTCGCCGGCAGACTCACCCATACCGCCTCCTCCGAATGCTCTTCCTCCATCGAGGACGCAAAAGCTTCCATTACTCCTTGTCTACGGGTTCCTCGATCTGCATAGAGATAGCAGTGAATGGAGTGCTCAGGGCATCGGTAGCTCGGCTGCCGTACTGGTTGAGGCAGCTCGACAGACCAATTTTCAACCAATCATTGTCGAAGCAAAAGGCACGGGTAGGCATGAGGACTTTGAAGCTCTCCTACGCGAGGATACGCCAATACTGAGTGGAAGCTTGAGAAGGGACGAGGGCGGATGGACTGGCAGGACAGTGGCCGTGAAACGGGTGCTTAGTCGCTGGTTTAGATTTCAAACAGGCCACTGGGATGTTCAATGGCTAGAAAAGGAAAAAGAGAAGAAGCCTTGAAAGTGAGAGTGCCAGCGGTTTGCATGGCTTATATTTTACGATATCGATACCCATTAAATCTAGTTCGATGTGATTGGTGCATCCCAAACGCCACGCCGGTATCGTCAACTCATGTCCTCATTACAGAAATGATCGTACAAGGGAAGGAAACTCCAATGTCTCTCCTATCATGACATGGCCTGGTCCATCTCTGTGATGTACAGCTTGATGTGAGAGTCCATCTTGAGGAACTCATCGTAGGCGCTATGGATCTCATTTTCGATGTTCTCCTTGAGGTCTAGCATCTGTTGCAATGTTAGTGGGTTGCTTCCATTTGGTTTTAGGCCCAAACGATGGACAAACACATACCTTCTTCTCTGTCTGTTCGATGCGAACTCTTCTCCTCTCAATATCCTTGCCTTTGTCCGTTCGCTCCTCAGTAAGACGTCGGTGAATAGCCCGTAACTCCTCCATTTTCTCCTTGGCCTCCTGAGCCTTGGCAGAACTCTGTTCGCGGAGCTTCTCCGTCCGCTCGTTCCACTTGAGCAGCTGTCTCGACAGCAGCGCTTCCGTCCGCTCAACCTCTCGCACGTTGTTACCGCGCTCAGACAAGGCGTCACGCTGCTTAGCGTTCTTCAGGTTCTCCTCTTCCTCCTTCGCGAGCTCAATGCCGATCTCATCAAGGATCTTGATGCATGATGCCACATCTGTTGAGACGACCACAAAGGAGTCGGCCGAGGTCTGCAGCGCGCGTGAGCGGCGGTCCAGCGAGTCGATGTGTGACTTCTCGCTGTTGAGCGTGTTGCTCAGCTCCGTCAAGCTAGCCTGCAACGCCGACGGGCTCTGCAGGACGTAGGGCCTCAGCTTCTGGCTCTCCTGCTTCAGCGCCAGCTTCTGCGCCGTCTTGTCCTCCAGAACTGTGGTAAGCTCCGTCTTCTTAGCCTTTGCGTCCTCGAGGCGGGCCGCCACGCGTTCCTGGTTCCGCCGGAGGTCGAGCAACCTCTGCTTCAACTCCTCATTGCGCGTCGTTTTTTCGCGCACCTGAGCCTCCATCGCCTTGCGGTTGCGCTTCATGTCGGCGATGCGGACCTCCATCTCCTGGTTCTCCAAGTACAGGCTCTCGATGCGCGCCTTTGTGGTCTCGGCCTTGTTGAAGTGCTCGTCGATGACGCTCGTCTGGGACTCGCGGAAGCGCACAAAGTTGATGAGGTAGCTGAAGATCTTGACGAGGCGGTCGTGCGACGGCTTGTACAGATCGTTGAAGCTGAAATCGTTAATTCCGCACTCGGCGAGGAGGCGCCGCAAGGAGACGTAGAAGCCCATGAGGTTCCGGGTGTCCGGGGGCACGATGTCTGAGTACTCGCCGCAGATGTCCTCGGCGGCGGCGCGCATGGCGGGTTCGACCGTCTCGCGGGTCGCGTTGAGCAGCAGCTCGGCGAACCACTCGAAGATCATCTGAACCTGAAGGGGGTTGGGTTTCTGGAGGTCCGCGACAGTGAAGGGGATGCCGATATCTGTTATGCAGCCGACGATCTCCTTGTCTGGGAGGCGCATGAACGCGTCGGCTTCATCTTCCTTCTTGCGGGTGGTTCGAGACTGGGTTTGCTGGGGGGGAATGATGCTCATTCGAGGGTTGTACGACATCGTGAGCGGCGGTGAAGTGCTTCCGCGAGCAATGCACTGCGTGTAGCTTGGGAAAAATTTGTCGACGGCTGCGAAACTGGATGCCGATCGAAGGCTTAATTGAAGCGGTCGTCGCGACTTGGAGGCGCCAAACGATTGGAAGTTGATCGCTGTAAACAGAAAAGGCCTTATCGCGTAGCATGTTGCTGTGACAACAATTGCCAGTATCGATGACAACGTGGCTCAGGCCCGTCCGTGCTTACATAATGCAGCATGGCATGACCGACTTATCCCCGAAGGGACGCATCCCGAAGTCCATTTAACGCAACGCTAGAACTGGTAAAGATGCACTACCTTACTGATTCGTCTACACCAGCAGAAACCATCTCATCCGGAGCGCCAGGAAACCTTGTTGCAAAGCATATCATGCAAAATTGAACAGCATTAACTCGAGGCAAGTACCCCCGCTTCTGAACGAGCTCTCTTTCTCTTCGCGAAAGCAACCTCACGGGAGGTAGGGACATGACGACGTGTTGCGTTGAACTGAGATCAATGTCGCGCCCATCGTTTGCCGCAGAATTACATGCTGGTGTCACCAGGATATTAGGAGCGGATCTAATGGTCCAGTCCAGAACAACACCAGCTCTAATCAGCCCTTGCTTCCAAGTCCCTACACCACCGCAGATGACGTTGTTCCTCGCCACAGCTTCAAGCTCGCTTCTCTCAAGACCAATTAGACGGTAGATGAGCACACCCTCACGCCAACAGTGATCGGCGCCGAAACCCCCTAGCCCGTTCCCGCCGTCTGCCCACATGGCATCCAGGCATTTCCGAGCCTGCCCTGTCCTACATGTCTCGACCGACTGCAGCCTTTGACTTCATCTCCCGCTTCATCAAATCCGTCTTCTCGGACCCAGAATCATCTCGTCTTGTCGGCGTCTTGTTACTGGTTACCCTCTGTAGGCCTGGTCTTCGAAGTTCCCCATATTGTAGGCAACCATTGGCTCAAGATCCTCCTCTTTTTTTTATTATTATTATTCTTAACAATAGAGGCCCCGAGCGCTGAAGCACTGGAATTGCTTTTTTGCATTTCCTGGTCTAGCGTGGCGGTCATGGAGGAATTCCCATCAGATGAGAGGGGGTTTTCCTCAACCCCTATTGGCCGTGGAACCAAACCCGCAAATCTGCTCTGACATTTTGCATGATGGTTTGAGCTGCAGCCACAGAACAGACCTGCCAGATGAGAAAGTGTAATTCCCCCCATGTGGCTGGCAAAAAAGGCACCAGAAGACCTGCCAGATGCGATACTGGCGGCTCGGTGGTCTTTGCTTTCGAGTTCTCGAGACGAACCCTTAATCCGAAGACGAGGCCAAGAAGAGCAAATCATCCGATGGTTTTCCGCGGGTGACGTGCAGAAGACTTTTTGGATGTTGCGAAGTTCGTTCCGGACCATCAAGCCAAGCAACCATAGTCGGCATCACCGAGTGCTAACGACGATCTGTATGCCAGCTTGACGAGGGAGAGTTGGCTCGCCCTCAAATTGTCGATTCTTGCAGTCAGCGGGCAAGCCTCTCTGGGGTGGCAGCGTGTCAAGCTTCCGTGCTAGACTCTCTTGGTCATTCTCTGTCCCGCAGTGCGAGTCCTCGTAACTTCAACATTCGTACACAAACGTTGATGGCATGGACGAGCACATAGCCGCACGAGTATTAGAGGATATCAGGCGCTAATATACACAGCACCACGCACTTAATCCGATGGAACAGAGCAACATGGCAATGCCGTCTGCAACACAGCAAAGCAACATTATCCAGAGAGTCTGCACTACGTGTTGAGTCTGACAGGCACAAGAGTAAAGATGCGGCTGATACCTGCAGGGCGCATTGGACCACTCAGGAGATATGATGGCGGAGTACGACCTGTTGGACCATATCTCGCATGCAACCGTTGGCAGGTTGCTCAATCGGTGCTTGGAAACTATTAGTGCGTCAAGGCACGCAGCAGACAGTCACGAAGTGATTTCCCGCCCCCGAAAAGGAAGCAGATTGAGGCCACGAGTGAGGGATGACGAAATTACGCCGTGTAAGCTGGGCCATGACGCTGTGATGGGACACCAGTCTTATTTGATCGCCCCCAGAAGCGCTAAAGAAACTAGAGGCACCCGGGTCTGTCGCCGGGCGAGCAAACTGGACGAATAGCTGTAGTGATGCTTTCTTAGAAGATTAGTGCCCAATTAGCCTTATTGATTAAAATAAGGTTTTATTAGAAAAGTAACTATATTAATATAATATAATAGTATAGTAAGCCTGTGTATCTTCTATACTTAATATATCGGCTTATTATATTATAATATTATATTACTGTACTGTTATTTAGTGATAGCCTCAAAAGCCACCCTTTCTTCCTCGCTCTTTTTTTTTTTAAAAAAAAAAAAAAAAAAACAGTAAATATCCCGTAAACTCAAGGTACTTCGAGAAACGTAGGCTTTATAGGTGTAGCGCAGTATCAGAAGCTTCGCTTGATATATTGGGTTTAGCCCGGGCCAAATACGAAAACCACCACGTCAAAATACCAGCTACCGACTGGAAGAAGCGACCAGGAGTTAGGTTGCGACGCCTGAGAGAATTCTTGGAATGCTAGCCCTGCCCTGCCAGCTGCGGCTGCAGCCATGACTTCATAGTCGAAACCTTTGGTTGTATCGCCGCACAAGAGGGACTTCGAATAATGACCACAGTCTCAGGCACAGGAGAAGATTTGTGAACTGACGGTTAAATAATACCCATGATGCAACATCAGCATAGAAACAGCAATGGGGACAGCGGTAGTACGGTACGGCCATCCGCCAACGCTGCAGAGCTTCGATCTCAACAGGCGGGGAGAAGTGAAAAGTCAGAATTCTTGCGTAAACGGAACATGACTCCAGTCCAGGCCCTTGATGCCCTTGTCGACGGCGGCCAGTGCCGGGCCCCGAGGCCGTCAAAGATACAGGTTGCAGCGTCCTTTCGAACAGCCTGTTCTGGGCGAATACTTACAAAAATCCACTAAGAACGACCTGCAGGTTCCCACCAGGCCAAGATGATACTTCGTACAGACCAGCCGACGTAGCGGTTCGTTGGTTGAGGCACACAAAGTCGTGCCCGATACATCCCAAGGCGCCGAAGGCTACGAGGTCGTAGAGGTATTGGTGTCCCGTTGGAAAAGTAATGATACTTTGGCGAAATGCGACGATCCCTGCCCCAACGACGCTCGGCCCCTGTGCCTGGCAAACGGCATGTTGAACGGTTCAGGATTTTTACAAGTAGTATACGATCTTTTCAGGCCACGCACATGGGTGCCACAGCACTGTTCAGCAGGGGCACTTCTCTTCTCACGCTCGTCTCTTGGGCCACAGGAGGAGGGAAATCCACGGCGGGTATACGTGGTGATGGCAAAGCGTCCGGAATAGAAGCTTTTCATGTGACCAGAACGGACAACTAAGCAATAGCCACTGTGGTTCTTTCTGCCAACGCGGCGTGCGGACGCAATGAAGGGACGCACTATTCTCGGAACTAGAGTGGTCAGATGGTGTCTTCCCCTCGATCGCTAAGCAGTGTCGGTCGTGGGCCATCTTGTTTTCGTGCGGACGTGCTTTGGCAATCCACGAATCCGTGTGGGGGAAAAAGCTTGAGTTCTTGACAGGAGATAGAGGAAGGGACTGGCAGTGGCCATCGCTTTAGTCAACCTGTCGCCCATCGTTGGCTGCTGCCCTAGTCGATCCTCTGACCACGAAGTGACGGCGGGACGGCCGGTAGTTAGCTGGCGCCGAACGATTGTTAATGTCACTACCTTACTAACTGGCCCAAAGGCGAGCCAAAGCCCAGCGCAAGCCACGTCCTGTGCAGTCCGTCCGTCTATGAACTGAGCACGCTAGGGCGAACGGCGGGATGGCGGAGGGCACACGCTAGCCACCGAGTTTCCGCCGACATCATTGAGAGCAAAGATTGGCAACACCAGCAACGTTCTGACAGTGTCGATTCGTCACCGGGGGGAAGATGCGAAAGAGGAGGCTTGAGGGAGCTTAGAAGATGCCGCAAGTTGCCAGCACGAATTCGGGCCTTGGCCGGAGCACTTTCAACGGCTCAGACACCAGCAACATTCGAGCCGGGGGTGGTACAGAACGCCGTGGTGACCGGAAGGGCACGCCGGGGCAAGAAACGGTCGCAGACGCGAATGGGACAAAGAGTTGCAGTCGATGGAACCGATGGGCTTGTTTCTCCGTCAGCCCTTTAACGCCCAGCAAGAGAGATTTGGGCCGGAACTAGGGCCGTAACCGATTATCTTCCCCATCTGGCAGACATGTGGGTCACGATTGGATTGGAGCCGGCGCATTTGGGGAATCATGGTTTTTCTCAGGGTCCAATATGTGGCACAGCAAGGAATACATAGAACAGTAGCGCTATCGGAGCACTATGGACGGTTCCCAAAGCGGAACGTGCTGATCGAGTCGACATGACCGTGGACGATGATTGTCGAGGGAGGCTGGGGGTTGCTCGAGTCGGACTCGTCTGTTGGTTTTCTCTCCCTCTCCCAGGGGAATGTATATGACTCAGGGACAACGGCATTCCCTTTCGACTTTGGAATGATGTGCGTTGAGGGGATCTAGCCTCGAGAGTCAAGTTAGACAACTCGGGTTCAAGGAAGATTCGGCTGGATCAGACCGCCTTGCACGAAAACGCAGGAGCTGCTGCATTGCAGTACAAAAACTCCATAAACGGGCCAGTTGCGAGGCTCAGCGTCCAGCCCCGCATCCACTCGCTGTCTGCTGTTCCTCTGTTTTCCGCAACTTCCTATTGAGCTGTTTCTCCAGCAGTGTGGGGCGTGAGTGACGGATGGAGTCGGGACAAGAGCATGCGGATACGACGCCGCAAGATACGGGTACCTTGCCTTAATCCCTCCCACATCCCTTCTTTTTTTGCCTTTCGGGCACATGCGCATGCTTTGTTCTTGGCTTTCCTCTGCCCTGGAAGCGTGGCGCGGGAGGTACGGCAATGGACAGGAGACCCCCATAATCCAACGGTTGATAGACAGGAGACTACAGCTCAAGCGACCATTGCCCCCCTACCTGACATGACCCGACCGCAAAACCTGACCTGACCTAACCATTGCTACTGGTAGACGGGGGCTGCAAGCCCGGATTCTATTAGTTAAAGGGGTGGAACGCACTCTAAATAAAATCTAGCTATTTAGGCTATATTTTTTTAAATAAAATTTAGCTATATATATTATAATTTTAAATAAAATCTAGCTTTTAGGTTATATTCTTTAAATAAAATCTAGCTATATATGTTATTTTTTAAATTAAATCTAGCTATTTAGGCTATATTTCTTAAATATAATCCCGCTATAGGGATATTACTTTTAGAATATAATCCCGCTAGATAAATATTTTTTTAAATATAATCTATTTATATCGTGAGCCTATTTAGACTATAATCTTGTTATATAATTTTTTTTAAATATGATCTAGTTACGCGAAGTTTTTTAACTAAATAGCTTAAAATTAGATAGATTAAGTAGTATAATATTAAAAGAGAAATCTAATTAATTAAATACTAGAGTTAAAGGTTAGGGCTTAGAGCTAGTTAAAGGTACTGGTATATAATAATTAGAGGGTAACTATTTTTTTTCCTTAAAATCCCTAAGTCTCCTACTTAGAAAAAAAATTCTTCTTCCTCTAAGTCTCTTATTTATATTAGGTTACTACTTAAAAAATATTAATATTATCCCGCTATAAGAAGTTAGTAAGTTAATTATACTCTCGAGATGGATTTAGAATATAGATAGAATATATTCTATCCATCTTCTAATCTTTTTTTAATAGGTACTATACTTATAATATAAGAACGCTATAACTAATTATTATAAGCTACGCCCAGGTTAAGCCTACCTAAGGTTTTACCTAGGTCTACTACCTTAAGGGGCTACCTAGGGCCTACCTAGTAATCCCCTATAAGCTAGCGAAATATCTACTAGAGAGGAAAACTTCCCCTTTTCCTCTTTAGCTTAAATAAATAATATTATCATAACATCTTATTAAATAAACTTAGGTCTAACCCCTTATATTAAGCTTATTATTATTATTATTATTATTATTATTATTATTATTATTATTATTATTATTATTATTATTATTATTATTATTATTATTATTATTATTATTATTATTATTATTATTATTATAAATAAATTAAGCGCTACTCCCTACTAGTTAATAAGATAGTTAATAATAATATAGCTAAAACTTAAGTTAAGTTATTATATATTAATTTAATAGTAATATTAAAGTTGCTCTAGTAATAGTTATAAGAGGTTAAGTAGGGAAATAGCTAATATATAGCTATATAAAACCTTATAAGTATTACTAGTAAGGTACTAGTAATACCTAGTATAGTATATTAGAAGCTACTACCCCTACGCTTAAAGCCTTTAAGTAAATAAAAGGAATATACCTCCTAGGTATAATAAATAGGATATAAGATCGCTATAAATAAGGTATTTTACTCTATAAATATAGAGATATAATACCTTATTAACTCCTACTTAGATACTACCTTCTGATAAGTAGTCTTTACTTTTTATAGAGCTAGAGGTAATCATAAGAAATACAACCTAGAGGGTTTTATAACTTAACTTAATTAGATTTATAAAGACTCTAATATCTAGTTATAAGCTATAGCTTAATTATAAACCCTCTAGTAAAAAGAGAATAAAGCCTTAATAACCTTTCTACTAAGGTTTAAGTAAATACTAGTTAATATAAGTAATTTAAACTAGCTAGGTTAAGTCTAGATCTTACTTCTAGAAGCTTCCCTTACCCCTAAGCCAAGGAACTAGCTAATTAATTTTAACTTATTAGTTAATTATAATAGCTAGCTCTTAAAGGTTTAGAGTATTATATAGAAGGTAGAGCGCTAGAAAGCCCCTAGTAATTACCTAGTAACTTATTAAAAACCTATTACTAAGGATACTAAGGGGGATATCTATATAACTAGAGCTATATATATCTTATAGGTTAAGGAGGTAAGATATTATAACTACTAAAACTCTAGGTCCTCCTTAAGTACCTCCCTAATATAATACTAATAGCTATAAAAGGGTATAAGGGACTCCTATACTTATTATACTTATAGAGTTAGAAGGTATATTATTGAATACCACTTTAATAAGGAGGACTAACTACCTAGGGTTATAAAAGTAAAGACTTTAAAAGAAAAGCTTATACATTATAAGGTTAGAAATAACTAGTAAGTAGTAGCTAACTCCTTAGAAAAAGATAAGGAGTTAGGAAAAAACTAACTCTAGAGTAAAATTAAGCCCTAGAGCTTACTAAAGAGGAGATATTAAGTTAAGAGGAATATAAATAGCAATAACTAGCTAATAATAAGCTTATTATTATTTAAGTTAGAGTTAATAGAGGATATCTAGCTTATACTTTATTAGATATTAGGAGTAATACTCATATAATAATTAACCTTTCTCTAGCTTAATACCTTTACTTTTTATATATTAAGAAAGGATACTAACTTACAAGGGGATATATTCTTAGTAGATTATTACTACGTAATACCCTAGATATAGTAATATTTAACTTAGAGATGGGTAGCTATATATAATATATCTTTATATATATAATTAATAGCTTAGACTTTAATATCCTCTTAGGGCGCCTCTAAATAAAATAGAACTAGGTTATTTATAATATTATAACTTATTAAGCATATTATAGGAGGGGATATATTAAACTATACCTAAAGGACTCAGAGAAAATACCCCTTAAAAAGGAGATAAGGGCTATAAAGTTCCTTAATATACCCTTATTCTCTATAATCTGCTAAGACTTAATAAGATAACAAGATACGTACTAGGAGGGTATTATAAAAGTATTAGTATAAGCTATTAGCTTAGCTAATACTAAGAAAGCCTTAAACCTAAAGCTAAAGGAGGACTAATAATACTATTTACTAAGTTGGGTATTAAAGGAATTCCCTAACCTCTTTAACTCTAATAAGGCTTACTTACTACTCCCTAAGTAACTTAGAGTAAATTACTAGATTAACCTTATACTAGGATTAAATAGAAGGGAATTATTACTCCCTTAGGGCCCTCTTTATAATATATTAAGAGAAAAGCTATTAGTACTAAAGAAGACCTTATAAGACCTTCTAGATAAGGGGTTTATTAAGGCTAGTAGCTTATTAGCTAGGGGATTAGTACCTTTGTAAGGAAGCTAAGTGGAGGGATTCGCTTTTATATTAATTATAGAGCTTTTAATATAATTATTAAGCAAGATTACTACCCCCTCCTACTACTAATTTCTAAGATATTATATTAAATAAGTATAGCTAAGTAGTATAGTAAGTTAGATATAATAATAGCTTTCTATAAGTTAAGGATAATAAAGGGGTACTAGGAGAGAACTACGTTCTATACTTAATATAAACTATTTAAGTAAGTAGTTTACTTATTTAATCTAACTAGCGACCTTACTAGCTTCTAGTAGTATATTAATAAAACTCTATAGAACTTCCTTAATAACTTTATTACTATTTATATAAAAATATATAAATCTACTCTAATAAAATAAAGAAAAACTATAAGAAAAAGGTCTAGAAGGTCCTCTAGAGGTTAGTAGATATAGAGCTAAACCTTAATCCTATAAAGTATAATTTCTTAATAAAAAGGGTTAAATATATAGGGTTTATTATAATAATAAGAGAGGGTCTCTCTTATAGCCTAGAGAAACTCTAGGTAATTAATAAGTAGCTACTCCATATTTCTCTAAAAGGGGCTTAGAGATTCCTAGGGTTTATAAACTATTATAATATATTTATACTAAGATATAGGGATATTATTAAACTACTTATATTACTTACTAATAAGAATAAAATATCCTAATAGGGGGATAACTAAGAATAAGCCTTCTTATAGCTTAAGTAGCTTTTTAATAGCTAGCTAATATTCTACTAGTTTAACTTAGAAAAAAAGACTATTATTAAACCTAATTATCTAGGATTTATATTAAGAGGAGTACTCTCTTAAGTTAACTTAGAGGGTATTTAGCACCTTATAGCTTTCTACTTAGAAAAGCTCTTACTTATAGAATATAACTACTCTATTCATAATAAGGAGCTCCTAGTAATCCTTTCTTACCTATATATATAGAGAGTAGAGCTATATAATATAACCTCTTTTTAGATATTAATAAACTACTAGGGGCTTAAGTATTTTATAAAGAAGTAGCGCTTTAAAGAGCGCTAGGGCTAGTAAGTAGAAGAACTATCTTAATATAACTTTATTATTAAATACTACCCTAATAGGGACGTAGTAGCCCCTAATACTCTCTTTTAGAGAGAATAGGATATATTATAAGGTTAGAATAATAAGTAGAAGTAGGGGAGGGTCTTATAGCTAGTACTAGACTACGCTTACCCCTATAGGGACCCTATAGCAGCTAGCCCCCTAGTAAGGAGAAGTTAAAAGGGTTATACTAATATCCTACATACTATAGTCTTTAATAGCAACCCTAAATTATAAGGATTATAGCTAGAAACTATAAAGAAGGATATAATATATAAAGCTATATATTATATAGTTACTTACTAGCTTTAGAGCTTCCTACTAGATATAAGAGCTAAGGTTTAAATTAGCGAGTATAATATAAATAGCTAGGGGAGGCTAATATTTAGGGGGAGGCTATAGCTACATAGCGGGGAGGATAATAATAACTTACTAGGGGGGCTCTATATAAAGATTATCTGATAGAGCTATAACTTAAATAAAACTACTTACTTAGGGTATAATAATATACTAGAAATAATAAGCTAGTAGTTCTACTAGCTAGGATAATTTTAAATAGTATAGAGGTTTATAAGGAATTATAATATTTATAGAGAGAGATATATCTAGAAGTATTAGAAGTAAGCTAAGAGGGGCTTCTTAAAGCCCCTACTAATACTTATCTAGTTATACTTAGACCTCTTAATAGACTTTATTATAAACCTACTACTTATAAAGGATAATACTAGCTAATATTTATAGGTTATAGTAGATAGGCTAAGTAAGTTAGTAATACTAGAGGAGATAGGTATTATAGAGGTAGAAGCTTATATCTACTAGTTCCTTATTTATTACTTCTAGTTCTATAGGTTCCTATATAGCATTATTTGTAATTATAGGTCTAACTAGGTAAGCTACTTCTAGGCTAAATTTTACTACCGTATTAATATAAAGAGATTATTAGGTATTGTATATTACTTATAAACTAATAGTAATATTTAAAGGTAGAACTAGGAGATATAAGCTATCCTATAGGTATTCATAACTTAGGTATAGGATAACTAGGGATAGGTATTACTTACTACTTAGCTAGTGCTCTAAAATAGAGTTAATAATATAACTAGGCTCTTGCTATTCTTCCTAGAATATAGATACTATACCAACCCTATACTAGTTATAAATAATATGTTATAGGAGACTCCCTCTAGGGATATAGTAGCTATTCTCCTAGTAATTAAGCTATAAGAGGTAGTAGACTTTATCTAGGCTAGTATTATAATAGCCTAGTAATATAGCGAGGAGAATATAAACTAGTATAGAATACCTTTAGAGGAGTATTAGGTAAGTAATATAGTTTAGCTCTTAATTATAAACTATAAGAGCCCTAGGCCTAGTAAGAAGTTATTATAGTTATATTATGAGTATATTATAATAGGAGTCCTAAGCTTATATGTTATTAAACTAAATATAACTAGTAATATCTACCCAACGTTCTACATTAACCTCCTCTAGAGGGTACTAGAAGATCCCCTACTTACTCAAATATAAGTAGATTCCTAGCTATTACTAATTATAGCTAATAATAGCGAGTTTAAGTAGTATATAGAGGAGATATATATAGTATAGCAAAAGGTAATAAGGCGAGGGTATAAGCGCAAGGTCCTAGTTAAGTAGGAGGGGTATATAGAGCTTATCTAGGAGCCTATAGAAGCTATAATAGAGATTACTATAGTAAATAAGTATAAGGCTTTATATAGGCTAGTTATAGATAATAGTAATAACCTAGTATATACCTAGGGGCAAACTAGCTAGGAGGGGGAATAGTATTATAAGCTATACCTAGGTTAAGCTTACCTAGGCTTCTACTTAGGTTTACTACCTTAAGGGGCTACCTAGGGCCTACATAGTAATCCCCTATAGGCTAGTAAAATCTCTACTAGAGAGGAAAACTTCCCCCTTTCCTCTTTAGCTTAAATAAATAGTATTATAGCGACCTCTTATTAAATAAACTTAGGTCTAACCCCTCGTACTAACTAGCGCTAACCTTATCTCCTAACCTATAAGACTAATAATTTAAGCTAAGTATTCCTAAGTATAAGAGAGATATACTACTATGCTTATAATAATAATAAGTATATATATTACGATATAAGTCCTAAATACGCTTAAGATCCTTTCTCTATACATCCTAATTATTCTTAGAATAAGGCGTTTTTATCTTAGAATATAATTAAGAAGTACCTCCGCGAGGTCTATAACGTTAATATTATTTTAACCTCAGTTAGTACGCTATTAGACATAGATAATATTAAATCTATTTATATATTATATATAAAAGAAATTTATATTTATATTACTTTTATCATTATAGCTTTCTATCGCTACTTTAAAACCCTTAGTAAGAGCTATGCTATAGCCCTAATATTACCCCATAAGTCTACCTAAACCTATTATACCTTCTCTAAACCCGAAGCTATACTAAAAGCTAATAGTTCTATAAGTTTTTCTATTCTATCTTTTAATAGAAAGAGAATATATTCTAATTAAAATCTCTATATAGTTTAATCTTAACTAGATAAAGGTAACTACTAGCTTTACTCTTAACGCAGAGTACCTTAGCTATACCTATAATTAGCGATAGTACCCTCCCGCTAAGTATAATAAAAGCTACCTAATCTAGAGCTATTTCTACTACCTAGATATTAGCAAGGAATTAGCCTAGTAAAGTAAATACTTCTAGTATATATCCTAATTATAATTAGAATATATTCTAACCACTTTTAGTTACTCGAGAGGCCTCGATAAGGATTACTAATAATTATATTATTCACAAACTACGCACCTATACCGTAGTAATCGAGGAGGTAAATAAAGAGGTGGTTATAGCTAAGAATAAGCTATAAGATAAAGAGGAAGTACCTAATTAAGATACTTTTTATATTAAATCAGATAGTTACTTACTCTTTCTCTTAATAGCTTAAGTTCTATATAAGGAGGTAATCTTATCGTCTTATTTATAAAGTCTAGAATAATATATAATAGTTTTAATTATAAAATAATTAGAAATTTATTTTAATTTATTATTATTATTATTATTATTATTATTATATAATATATGGAATAGTTATCTAAGGTTTATATACTTCAATAATAATAGTTTATTATTATTCTTAATTAGGTTTTAAGTTAAT